>JANIWI010000119.1:0-23787 GCA_030705115.1 Suzukiozyma pseudoglaebosa | reverse complement strand
CACACACACACTCTCTCTCTCTCTCTCTTTCTTTCTTTCTTTCTTTCTTTATATTTTTCTCTATAACTTTTTTTTTTTTTTTTTTCTTCCTCTCTTTCTTCACTCTATTTCTTTCTCATTTCTTATACAAAATCCATTGTATGTCTTCTCTTCCTGTATATGTTATGGTCAAACAAGATTGAGTAAACAAGCAATTTCTCTTCATTCTCAAGTAATTATTGTTAGCCGTTTTAAATAGTTGTCATCACCACTTGTTCCCAATTTGTGCCTTATGTTTTGTTAATGTATTACATATCGATGTATGTAACTATTTCTAATAAGAGTTTCTACCACATATAAGTAAATATTAATAAGTATTAATAAGTATTAGTAAATATTAATAAATATTAATAAATATTAATAAGTATTAATAAATATTAATAAGTATTTGTTTATAAGTTTCTATAAGTATTTGAATCATAAATAATTGTTGTTGGTAAATTTTGTAAATGTTCAATCTAACCTTTTTCGTTCCTCAATTTGGACCCTGAAGTTAATAACCCCAGATTAATTATTATTGAAGTCATCAGTCGTTGAAGAATCGTTGTTTGAATCAATTATTTACGAAAATGTCATTTTGGCGAATCGTTCTTTATATCAATTATTCACTAAAATGTCATTTTGTTGAATCTTGGTCTCTAAATTTTGCTTCCAGGTTACTTGGTTTGTTTGGCACTGGTTGCCTGCCGACATCGCCTTATTCTACCGCGATATCTACTACCACTCTGTGTAAAATTTTAGTGGGAAATCTAGCACCAACATCGCAGCAACTGTGTGAAATTTTTTATTACCATAAATTGAAATCAAAAAATTGCAACTTCTATGTATGACTTATAGGGATCATGACATATCCAAATACTTCGAGATTTCATAGACCCGATTTTACTACTACCGATAAACTTATACAACCGTCATGTTTATTTCAAATCAACGATTTGAATGATTGTACAATCCCTACTTTTGAGTTGACTGATGAACAATGTGAAAATCCTATTGAATTTATTGAATCAGTTTATGATCAAGCGAGATCTTATGGTGCTATCAAAGTCAAATTATCAAGCAAATATCAAAATATCTTGAATTCAAATATACAATTGAATAATAATATCAGCTTTTGTCCTACATCTTTAAACCAACCACGATTTAATGAAGATGAAATATCATCATTTGCCAAAATCATAAAAAATCATTGGAATATAGACTTAACCGAGATTGAAAATGTTTCAAATCTTGAACAAGATCATAAACCTACCTCAAATAGTCAATCACAAACCACAAATCATGAAATTTCAAATTCACGACCAATACTAAGTGATCTCGGTCATGATATAACTGCTGCAAAGCCAGATCCTGTCTCCCATAGTGTATCGACACAACCAGAACCATCCCCTCAAAAATTGAATAACGACAACCAACCAGACGAACATGTTGGACCAGAATTCAAACAAGAAGAAATCAAACCAGAGAGTAGTATTTCAGAGAAACAGCTAGAAGATATGAAATGTAATGTCGATCAACCAGAAACCATGCCTGATGATCTCCAACTGCAGCCTCATACTGGGATTGACCATTCTGTAGGTGATATAGATGATGTACATTGGAAGCTGAAGTTAAACGACCCAAATCTAGACGCTATGGAAGTTGATGGCATAAAATCCACATCAATAGAGCAATCACCAAGCAAATTAGAGGGAATAACCCCAGAAATTCAACCAGTAGCTGCTCCAGTAGCTGCTCCAGTAGATGATGAATTGTTTGTGAATCAAGTTCCGCAATTGGCAAATGAACTGGAAGATAAAGAGCAAGAGAAGGTTAAATCTGAAACTATAGACGAGACTGAACCAAATGGAAAGGAGAATGACTCACAAACGCTTGTTCCATTAATCAAAAATCAACGTTTGGATTTATTAAAACTTTATAATTATGTTCATGTATTTGGAGGCTATCAAAAAGTCAACAAGCAAAATCTTTGGCATCAAATTTGTATTGAATTGCAAATAGATACCAGTTATGCAGATTTAATTAACAAAACTTATCTCAAAGTTTTATATCCGTTGGAAAGTGAACTACAAGCTTGCTTACATTCAAAACCGGACAACGATTTTCAGCTGGCTGAAATATCATCGTCTCAAAATATTCATGGTAAACGACTAATTGAAGAAGGTCTACCTGAACCAAAACGTCCTCATAACCTAAAACAACCCCCAGTGATTGAAAGCTCACCACCATTTCCAAGATCTATAAAATCCAAGCTTCTAAAGGGATTTCCTTTAAAATCCTTAAAAATTGAATCCAAACAGTCAAAAACCCTTTCATCTAAAAATTACATTAACCATATTTTAAAACTACTAGTCGAAAACAATGAACTTTTTCAAGATACAAGAACTTCATCGAATCGAATGAAATTAAATGATTTTATAAAACGAGACTCTTTGGTACAAGAGTATATTGAAACATTTAAATTGAACTTTGAAAACGAGAGTTTGCTATATTCTCAGATGGATAATATTTTAACGAATTTCTTGAATGACTCAAAGATTGATTTGAAAGTAGGTAACCTATCATCAAACTCTACCAATTTTGGATTTATCAAAACGAATGGAATGAATAGAAACGAGAACAAATCTTACGAAGATTTTCTTAGAAACAAATTATGTCCATGGAATTTACACAATCTACCAATCTTACCAAACTCTCTACTAGGATCGATGTTCGAAACAGATTTGAATAATCCAGAGATTGCAGTTCCTAGATTGAATATCGAGGGTACACTTACACTAGATAATTGGAGTTATCAAGACCATTTTACTCAATTGGCAAATTATCATTTAATGGGATCTGATAAAATTTGGTACTTTGTGCCAGAACTGGAGTTTTCCAAATTTGAAAAATTAGTCAACGAACTCAATATGGAAGTACGGAACCAGAAACCAGAGTGTAGATTTCAACTTGCCAACGAATCATTACAGAAAATTATGAAGCCTACAACTTTTTATGACCAAGTCGTTTTTATTACGCCTAAAATGCTCAAAGAAAAAGGGATCATTTACCACAAAGTAGTTCAAAGCACTGGGGAGTTTATAATACAATATCCGAAATCATATGCAACTTCAACCTCGCTTGGTTTCAATATTACTGAGGAGGTCAATTTCGCTACTAATTGTTGGTTGAACTACGCGTTGGACGCTGAAGAGAACTTAGCAGCTCGAGGCATTATACCCAATTTTCTGATTTTCAAAATGCTAATTAATTTAATTCAAGTATTTGACTCTGGGAAAAGTATAGGATATGGATCTGATGTTTATTTTAAAATAAAGTATATGTATGAAGAAATTTGTTCTAAAGAATTAGAGCTTAGACAGGAAATAAGAAAATTAAAGATAAAAGAAACAATTGTTGACGAAAAGTATGTTAGTTTTGCAGATGCAGTGACTGACATTGACTTGAAGTCAGGCTTTCCATCTAGAGTAACAATAACGGATCGCAAAGATAAATCAAAGGTTTCAATGTCGTTGGATTACTTTTTAGAAGTGAAAGAAACTTTAATGAACTCAAAAAATTTTCTTATTCAGTTAAATCTATATTACTCTGATGAAAAATTGAAAAACTATTTAAAAATTATATCGAACTATTCTGTTGATTTTAAAAAGTGGCTAGAAGATTATAAAGCTACAATGAAGACCACAGAACAATTGTCATTAAAAACTTACAAATCAATATTGACCGAGGGAGAGAAGATAGCATCCGCAGTGGAAAGTGTTGCTGATAAGAGTTGTGACACGTATATCAAGTTCAAAAGAACGCTTGCAAACTTAAAGCACTTTATTGCAAATTCAAATCTGTTCATTGAGGAATGTCAAAATATTCTCGCCATTAAGCATCAACAAAGAATTAGGAATAATACCGAATACCAAAAAGCAAGCTTGCGTGATTTGGTAAAGTTGATTGATAAGATTGCATCTTTGAATTTTTCAAGTACTGAAACTGATCAAATATTAGAATTACAGCAAGAGATTGAAAATTTTGATAAAGCCAGCCGTGTCTTAATATCCAAGAAAAACAAAACAACCCAAGAATTCAATGATTTGATAAATCTAGGTGAAAGTTTTGGAATTGAAATTCCATCATTAAATTTTATTTCCAGAATCAGAGATAGAATCAAATGGATTAAAGTTTTCGGTTTGATAGAAAAAGGTGCAGATCCTTTTTCAGACAAGAAAGAAGTATTCTCTTTACAAAATCTTCGCGAATTTTATAATGAGGGTAAACGCATTCTTTCTGGTGAAGACCAGGATCTTTTTGAAAGTATTCAAATAGTCGTCAATAACAGTGAAAAGTTTGACAAAGAAGTCTCTGAATTTCTTAACTATGAATTTGTGGATGATATTGATTTGAAAACTTTGGACAGAATTGCTGATAGAATAAGATTGGAGAAGATCTTTATATCTTCTGATAACTATAATGAGCTTTCCAAATTGCATTTAAATTCTCATTTAATCACTCAATTACAAGATTTCAAGACAGCTCAAAACAAGTTTCATTATGCCGAGGTTAAGCAATTGCAAAATTCTCTAGGCGAAAATGGTCTCAGGTTTAACTCAGATGTGATGGCTAAAGAGCTAAATCCAGTAGAGAACTGGGTGCAATCGATCTGGGATATTGTCAAAGATGTCAGTATTGTTTCAACAATGGATAAAACAGTAGATTTAGATCATTTGAATTTGCGTCTTTCATTAAACACACCATTAATTGAAAAATTATATCAAATAAATCATAAAGCTGAATATAGTTTTTCAGCTGAAGATACTTTTGAGAAGTCATCTGCTTACTTGCTTAAATACAACAAAGATGATAACGTAGAAACAAAGGAGCCTCCCATTTATTGTGTTTGCCGTGAATATGAATTTGGAACTATGATCGAATGTGATAGTTGTAATGAATGGTATCACGTTATTTGTGTCAACGAGGATCAACAGGATACAGACGAGGGAAATTATGTTTGCCCGGTTTGCAAGTTCATTGATTCTAATGAAAAATTGGATAAGTTTTTGAAGCGTCAATTTCGTATGAAGACAATGTCGACTTTTAGAAAGGAAGGAGACGGTTTGAGAGTTTATGCTGCTAATGAGAAAAATGCATTGGGTGAATTACATGACCAGTGTGTCGGATTTCAAGCCAGAATACAATCTACAATTGATAGCATTAAGAAAGATAATGATAAATCTTTAGAGTTGAAGATAGATTATTTGAAGTTTGTTATTCGAAAAATGTATGGTAGCGGGATATTAATGACTGATCAATTGAAGAATGCGTTGAAATTGGTAAGAGATTATGCAAAAGAATTGAATCCTCCTCCAATTGAGCCAACGAACTTAAATCAAATCGGTCCAATTTCAACTGAGCCTTATGTCAATGATAGCACTGCTTTTGGTAACTTGCTAGCTGCAGCAACTATGGAGATTGCAATTAATGTGAACCAAGAGTCAAATAATACACCAAATTCATTTCTTTCAGATATGGTAAAACCAAAATTCATATATCAAAATATTAATTATGTCCCAAATGAATCAATTAAATCAGAAACCGATTCCCAGATTAATTCAGATTCAAGTGGTCTCTTAGTTAGCCGTGAACCACCTCAGAATTTTACCAATGAAAATGGACTGCAATCGAGACAAACAAACTCAGTTGATAAATTAAAAAATTCTGATGATGGACCCAAATCAAACATAACAGAATACAAACCGAATGCGGATGTTCCAATGAATATACCCATAGCTGAGAGAATACCTGAGCCGACTATTGGTGATTTACCAACATCATTAGTGACCGAGAAAAATCTTGACCCATTAAGTTCCACAGCACAAACGGTAATCGACAACGTTGGCAATGGTGGGCAAGGTAATGATATTCCAACAGCCAGCTCTGTATCAGAACCAAAGACCAAGATTTCTTCCAAAGATGTACCAATCAAATCAGGAGATGTAACTACAACTAACGAGCCGTCACTACATCAAGTAGATGAATCAAAAAAACAATTTACACCTCATATTCAGGATTTCCCAGTTGGAAAACCTCTGATAACCAATTCTATGACATCTCCTCAGAATGTCTCAGCCAATCCAAATATAGCTGTTATTCCCACAGGCGATTCCAGCCATAATCTTATCAATCAAGATGACAGTATTGATCCAAGCCTACAATAAAACAAAAGTATTCTTTTAAATAGTACTTCTCATACAATGAATACACAACAGAAAGTGTGTCAGCATTATATTTCATGAGGTAGAGCATAAGCAACTAAGAATATGGTGAATAATTTTGGGTTATGAAATAGTAATTGCTGTCGATGCAACCCAGTATAGGTTAAAAAATAGGAAGCAGTATTTAATGAACAGAGACCACAGCAAGTGTATTGTAAAACAATTGTATTTAATAGTGAGCAGTAGTGGTGGAGTATAATGTTATGTAGTTTCAGTTCTATTAGGGCTTTAAATGAGTAGATGCTTGCAAGTATAGAGGCTATTGATATGGGTCCAACCTTGTAGGCAGAAATCGAACCACTGTAAACCGAGAGTTTATGTTGTCTGGTGTAAAATAGGTTGAGCCGTTTTATTTTAGACAGAGCGCGGTGGTAAAAAGTTGAATCAACTTTTGAAGACGTGGAATTTCAGCAATGCGACTTGAATGATTTGGTTGTAAATCAGGTTTATTCTATGACACGTTCAAATAACAAGGTAAACGATGGGTGTGGTAGATGATATAATCAATCTAAGTTGGGATTTGTCGGTGAAAGAAAACTGGATTGTTTTGGGGAAAGTTTTAGTCATTATAACAGAATTAGAGAGGATACTAGGTGTGAGACCACTATTCAATCGAGATGAACTAGAAGTATTGGAGCATATGTTGGAGAAAACTCCCGATTTGGTGGTACATAAGCTTGAATTCAAAAAGTTCCTTTTGAGATTAGTCAATTATGATGATTTCGAGATATTTTTGTTGAAACGGTTCAAATTAACTAGTGATGATTTGGTGAACATAAGTGTCAAATCGAAAGGAGCAAACCCAGCACCCGAGATTAAACTTGAAACTAGAACTAAAAACTACAATTTCTATGGTGACAATTCATCAGAATTTGACAAACTTATTGAAGACAATAAATATCTCAAGTCACAATTGCATCAAAAAGATTTGGAAATAAATGATTTGAAGAATCAATTGCAAATTGCTAATGATTACTCAAACCAACTAGAAACAACCATAAAACAAAGTTCTTCGTCGAAAATACCGACAAACTCAATTGAAAACTTGAAAGTGATTCGTCAACAAAATTCAATAATCGAACTTCTAGAACATCAAAATTCAATTTATCAACAAGAATTACAGAATTTTATTGAAAAAGATAAACGAAATGAAATAAAATTCAATGAGCTAGTTAGCAAAATCAATCAGTCCTCAAACTTAACCAATTCAATTCAAAATAAATTAAATTTAAATGATGATCACAATTCCAAATTTCAACGTTTCTTAAAAAATTTACCCTTTATAAAACAGTATTATTTTTATTATAATTACAAACAACAAAACAAAAATTGGGGTATGATCATAATTAATAGTTTCACATTGTTGTTTACATTGATATTTGTTCTTAATATTTTGCAGATACTTTGGTTTTTCGGGTTAAGAATGTTTAAGTACATTTCAAGCCTAAACCAGTTCCAATATATCTATGACCTGTATGAACCACGATGATTCGATATTCCCTGGTGGAGATCTAATAATCTAATTGAAGCATGGTTATGGGAATTTGAGGATTGGTTTCGAATCTAATGAAGTTAAACTATACATTTAAATATAACTATCGCATATTGTTTTATAAAAAAGTTTTCCTACAAAAACGTCTTGCTTTATGATAAAAGAATCCTATTACTAGGTATGACTGCTATGGTAAAGTTCAGGTATTATCACAGGCGATGATGACTCAAATTTAAGGTATAGAGGTAAAGACAAGTTTCAATATAGTTCTTGCTTTGAATTTTTCATTTTATGTATTATCAAAAAGGTTTCCAAGTACCTACTATTGGTATATTGTATTATATAAAGTTAATGTATACTTGAATTACACCCATTGAAATTCATTGATCGAGTCGATTTAGTAACTTTTCTCAATGGTTTGCATGTCATCATTTGTTCAACTATTTCGGAATACGAGGTTTAAAAACCGATTAAGTTTCTCATGAATCAATTGTTCAGTTAAATACAAATATTACATTTACTACAATTCATGTACAATTTTGTTACACATAAACCATACATTAACCAATTTAAGAAAAAAATATAAAGATTTATTATATATTTAAGTTCTAAAACTTGAAAAAGATAAATCTTCAATAGAATACAAGGATGACATTAATAAAATAAATTTAATAATGATTAAAATTAAAATTTTTTAAAAATACCAGGCTTAGTTCATTTGTTTAACTAAAGCGTTAATGTATTGTTCTCTGTTACCGGTATCACCTCCTTGGATATAATGTTGGAATTTTCTCTTTCTGAAACCACCATTTGGATTTGATAAGTGGAATGGCCATAAGAAGTTGTTAGCTTGTTTGAAGTTTGGACCAACGGTGTAAATTTCATGGATTAAATCTTCCATAGATAAGATACCGTATTTACCTAAGTTAGCTTCAATGATAGAGTTATCAACTAATGGGATTCTTTGTTTGTTGACTTTACCGAAACCTCTTTTGTAACATAATTTTCTGATGGTAGCTAAAGATGGGTAACCGTAAGCAACGTAAGGAGCAGCCAAGTTGATTAATTCTTGAGTAGCTTTGGTTAATCTAACGAAAACACCAGAATTGATTTGGGTTAATCTTAATAATTGTAAGACTTTTCTTGGCTTAGGTGGGATTTTCATAATACCTTTGATTCTAACAACGAAAACTAATTTTGGTTGAGCTTCAACATAGTAAGAACCAGAAGCTTTAGCATCTCTTTTAGCTTTGATAACAGCACGTTCAGCTTCAGTGTATTCTTTTTGATAAGCAGCAGCTCTGTCAAAGATGGTTTGTCTTTTTTCTTTGTTAGCCTATAATAAGTTAGTAAAACTATCCCCAATAAATTGAAATTCGATTTAGGTAATATAAAATATTCAATATAGGGAAACTTTCCCAATTGAATATTCTAGTAGTCAGACCCGAAAGATGGTTAACAAAAGACATCACTGTCGAAACTAGCCATTTTAAAATAATTAAAAATCATCATCTAAATAAAACAAAAAAAAGAATCAATAAAGTTCATATAATATACATACAATTTGTCTTTGCTTTTTAGCAGCTAATCTTTCTTCGGCAGTTTTTTGTTGAGCCTTAGATTTTTTAATTTGAGATTCTGGTTTTAATGAACTATAACTGTTAGTATGTCAAACAAATCAACGTTAAAATCCGAACAAGAGTCAAGTATACCATCAATAGTAAATAACATCAATAAAAAATACCATCAATAAAATTGAGAGTATCAATAGTATTATAAATGTTACATATATATATATATATATATATATGTATTTTTTTTATTAATAATTATGTTGTATGAGTACAAGAATAACATGCATCATCTATGGTGTATGGTAGTTACCAGTGTAACTTAAAATAGAACTGAATGCCAATTCATTCTATTACCATATACTCATAATTCAACTGGTTGTATACCACAATTTTCAATTGGGTATAATACCAACTGGTTGAATCATGAATAAATCAATAGCCAAGCTATCAATGTATCACCCAAAAGACCCAGCATTCCACTCTAGCAAACTCGTTTAGGAAACTCGTGGAATAATCTTGGTTCTCTTGCTATGTTTCTACTTACGAAGCCATGGTTAACAATAAAGAATATTTTCACTTTTGTTAATAATTGAAAAATTTATTTTCATCTTCTCATCGAATGCCGCCTGCATATAAAAATTTATTAAAACTCGGCTTTGAGCCCTAAAATGCACGTGAATGTGACTGCTATTATACACTTTAGTGGACTACAATGAAATTAGATGGTTTAAACATTAAATGAAAATTAGTTGAATTGTACTGAGTGAATTAAAGTGAGTGAATTAAAGTGAGTGAATTAAAGTAAGTGAATTAAAGTGAGTGAATTAAAGTGAGTGATTTATAGTGAGTGAATTAAAGTGAGTGAATTATAGTGAGTGAATTATAGTAGATGTGATGAAGTACAACAAACATATTACTCATGGAAGATAACCCTCAACCGATGCATACATACAGTATACAATGTTCAAACTTTAGCGTGTGCGTAATGTGATTCTTTCAATGTAGTAGTGAAAGAGAACCCGATATATATAATATAATGGTAAGTCAGGTCTTATTAGATGAAAGTGAAGTTGACTTTTTTTCATGTTTTTCATATTTTTCTTCCTGATTTGATACCCTGTATATCAGAAAACATATAGAATATGTAACCCACTACAAGTTTATTTGAAAGCTTGCCTCTAGGTTAGATTTATGCTAGACAAAACGTTTTCTCCATTTTGTCTCTACCAAATGTGGGATATTTTTTACCTACTCATCGTTTGACAACCACCCTAAAAACTAACATTTATGAAATTTGGTTTATTCGAGCTAGATGTTAGACCTCTAGCAGTTCCTAAAAGCACTAGGACAAGTTCAAAACCACTTCAATACTTTGACCTTACTATTGTGTACTTGATACACTATAATAAATTATTCTTATAAATTCAATCAAAAACTACTTAATCTATATCATTTAAATTGATGCTACACCATAAATTGTAAAAGAATCTTTTACAGTATACCTTGAATGAACCTTATCTTTTACATAGAGTTCTTGGTACAAAAACCTCTTAGAGTTGATTTATTCATCAATGAGCATATCTACAATAATTGTAATCAATATTTCATACTTAAATTGGTCGCAGAGCAAGAAGTAATCATAATATGTAATTGTACACTCACTTTAAGAGAAACAAGAATTATTTAAAATTGGGTCACTAGTATCCAAAAGAGTAATCTCCTTGAACCCATCTGTTGACCATATCCAATGCGTTTTCTGGTTGATCATAAGGGACCATATGACCAGCATCATAAATTCTTAAAAATGTGAAATGTTTATAATTTTTAACTTCTCCTGCTAAAGTTTGATCTTTAGTGTACCATGGTTTTAATATTTGATCTTTAAATTGTTCATGGTCTTGATAATTTAATTTCTCTGACCAAGCTAAGTTACCTAACCAATTACAAATAAAATCTTTATCACCAGCATAGATAAGAACGGGAATATGTTTATCTAATAATTCACTAACATAACCTTGAAATCCTTTACTACCATCACCACTTTTAGCAAAGTTACCGCCAACAATATCATCACATGAAGTAAAAATATCCACGTCAGCTCCAACTGCGGTTTTCACGTAATCTAAATTTAAATATTCATCAATCCAATTCATCTGTTCATAACATAAACCAGCTTCATCATCACAACGCTTTCTTATATCATAAGGATTCAACCCAGAATCAACATATGGCATTTCTAATTTTCGACTACAATATAATTCTGCAGGAATACAAGTTAAACTGGTAGGCACTTTATAACAAACTTGTTCTAAAACTTGACATTTAGGGTAATCTAATTCCATTTGGGCACAGGTTTCTTCTGATAAAACTGGAGGATAACCTCCTTCACCACATGCCATTGGTTTATAATATTCAAATTGAGTTAAAGGATCAACGAAACCATTACCAATCAATACAGACGATAATTCAAAAGATCTATCAGCATGATTAATAATTTCTGAAGCAAACGCAGGAATATAATGTCCAGCGTAAGATTCTCCAGCAATATGAAACTTATTATTAATAAATTGGGGGAATTTATTGAAAAATAATTCTAAAAATCCATAAACATCTTTAGCAGCAGTAATAGTGTCGCCAACCTGATCTCCATTGGTATAACTGTAACCGACCCCAACTGGTTGATCTAAAAAGATGACTGAAGCATTATTATTCCAAGAAAAAGGATTATGAACAGGTTGAAAAGTTGAATTTATAGAAGAAGGACCTAATTCAAAAAATAATCCTGTAGCACTTGAGCAACCGGGTCCACCATTTAACCATAAAATAATTGGATCTTTTTTGGGATCATTTCTTGATTCAAAAAACCAATAAAAAAAATGTTTATCTAAAGATTTTACATCTAAATAACCAGTATATTGGTTAACATTATCTAAACCCAATTTTTCAGGATGATTTTGTTTAATTCTTAATTGATAATCATCAAATTTATTCAAAGTCAAAACTTCAAATTCATCTTTAGTCGACGAAAACGGATTCTTATTCAATTTTGATTTCAAATTATCGTTGTTACTATCATTATCTGGGTTCAATAAATCAATCCCAGGAAGATTACCAATAAAATCAGACAATTGTGACAGAATTTCACCGCTAAAAACCTGCTGAACTCGTCCATTCAATGGTATCAAACTAGCACTACTAAAACCAACCAAAATAGCTCCCAAATAACCTACCTTCATCCTCAATTATTAATTAATTAAAATTGATTAACCCCATACACTGATATGGCTCTTATCTCAAAAATGTCGCGTTAAATGTCGCGATGTCGTCCACACCCATTCAGTAGCAAAAGTAGATTAACCGTTTCCGACTTATCTTGTATATATTGTATATGTAACCTTCTATGTTGTCTAATATGGCTTTTAAATCTCTATGTTATTAGATTTTTCTCGAAATTCTGCAGTAAAAAAAAAAAAATTAAACAAACAAACAGAATAGTAATACATTATAAGAGATGTCTAAGGTTATGAAATTACAATGCAGCCATGAAAATGCAATCTAACATATGAATCATAAAGATAGAACAAGGAAGATGTAGTGAGCTATAACAGGAGTTAAGCATGAAAAATTTTATCTAGAAAATACTCTAAAACCAAAAATAGGTGTAGTACTGTAGCACCGAAAGTTTAACGATTAGTCAAGTAATCTAAGAGTTATCAGTTACACATCCTGGTCAACCAAATTCATGTACTATACTTATCCACTTATATTTTAAACCTCTTAATGCTTCTAAATCTACTCACTAAGTCTCTATCAAAGCTTCTGCATCTACTCTTTACTTCTGATACACTCTACCTCTTTACCTACCCTCTATAGCTTGCCCACCGCCACACAAAATGCGGCCAAATCCAATTGGTAAATGTCAAGAAAAATGTCGCGACATCAAGCAGCGACATTTTTCATAAAAACTGCAAATTTGGCGATTGGTGACAACAACAAGACCATGACTGGAATTGGACTTGTACCGATAACAGTAGGAAGAAATGGAGGTAATGCTGGGGCCAGTAATGATGGTAACTATCCAGGATATAGTGGGTATGGCTATGTGGCACCAATAGGGTATAATAATAGAGGAGTTGATGAAATGGAGCGAATAATCATGTCATTAAAATCAGGAATAGAAGTTGAAGTAAGTTGGGCTTTAAATACCTTGACGAGATTATCGAGTCATTCTAATGTGGATTTGAATAATTTGCCGTTTGTCGGCAATGAATTAATTCGATATTTTATTCAACCATTTCACTATATAATCGAAAAACAATTTGATAAATTTAATCAAGAAAACTTGACATTATCGTTAGATTGTTTATTATCATTAAGAAATTTGGCTCAAGATTTACATAATCAACAGTGGTTATCTCAAATAAAATCATTGAAAAAATATTTAATCGAGGTATTACGATTCTTAACTAATTGGTTTTATCAAAATATTAAAATTTACTCATTAATTCAATATGAGAATCAATTTTTTGAGGCTTTGAGATACTTATTGGATTTATTGGAGCCTTTATCTTGTTATTATATTGATAATACAAAAAACGACCCATTATTCAATATCTTATTATCTTGCTCAATTCTTACTAATGATAAGGCAATTTTTAATAGCATTATAAAATCATTATCTCATTTATTACTCATAAAATCAAAACCAGAAAACGGGAAAAAATCAGATAGTAATAATGCTAATATTGATAATAATAATAATTCTAATAGTAATAACGGTGATGATGATGATAATGAATCACTACCAAATAATTGTATTGATAATATTAACCAAAATCATTTACAATTTTATGTTGATCATTTATTAATTAATGATAATGAAATCAATTATTCTGTGTTACAATTTTTAAAACAATATCTATTTTCTCAAGCTTTGCACCCTTCATATCCAAATTCGATTAAAGACAGTCAAACTCATCGTTTATTATATTTATTACAAATCAATAATTCAAAAGCTTGTTTAAATACTTTAGTGAAACAATTACCAATCTTGATCATATCGAATTTACCTTTAAATGATTTAACCAATCTTAGAAATATTCCTCAATTGAATTTAACAAAAAGATCTCAATTTTCAGGAGTTCCTTCAACTTTACCAGAATTACCTGATGATTTGTATAAAATTATTATTCGATTCCCTGAGCCTTTAAGAGCAACAACTTGGTTACGTTGTTGTTACGAACCTTATATTCACCACCCTTCCTCACAAATTGTAACTTCTTCTGAGAATAGTGATGTCATCCCTGGTGAAGTTACTCAAATATCATTATGGAAAGCTTACGAACGTCAATTTCAAGAAATTTGGCAACCAATGAATGGAAATCCTCCAAACAACAAATATAAACCGTTATTACCTGCAGTTGATTTTATTAAAAATGTCACTCATGCATTCCCAAATTCGGAAGCCATGGTTGTAAATTTAGAACCTGTTGATGGTCAACCCAAGAAAAAGTTCATTATCAAAGGTATTCAACCAAGACAATTTGCAGTAAACCTAGATGTTGGAAATTATGAAGCTTTAAAGCCAGCTACAATCAGTTCGACAAATCCTAGTCAAAATTATAAATTGCCTATTGGCCACATAGATTACGATAAATTTGAGCATTCATTGAATAGTATATCTGAGTCAATTATTAATGAAAGTTCTACAATATTAAAAGATCGAGAAGTTGTCAGTCCAATAAACCTTATTAGTAATGAAATATTGGACTACATTATCACTGAAATATATGAAAATAATGAAAAATTGGTTGAAGAAAATTTACTCAAATTCTATACTAAACACTGGTTACCTGATTTAATTTATGCCAATCCTTCGTTAATTGAGACCGGATTAATAAACGGCAAATGGTTGAAGTATATTATATAAGAAAAGAAAATAATAGAACGAGAAGTAAACAAAAATCGAGTGAATAAAACAAGGTATCTTACGCCAATGATTATAGTGAGTCAAAGAACATCAATCACAATAAGGTATAACCTTCTTTTGCCAATCATGAAGAAGAATTATTGACCAAAGCATTCCCCTCAACATTGTCATGAATTTTTCATGATTTTTTCATCAGCCTTTCAAAATTTAGTTTTCCAAACTAATCATGTATTACATTGCAAAACTCATAACCTCATGTTGCCAGAGCTAGACTTATAGACCTTGTTTGTTATATATATTATTCGTAATAAATCACTTATATTAGATGAAGATTGTATACAGGAAACATGGCTCGATATAAATTCTTTTTCAGTAATGAAATCTTTTAACTATTGGACGAAATGTCAGGTAGACTTCCATGGAGCGTACGTGCTACAGATGTAGTTCATAGATTGACGGTTTATGGTTTAGTTGGAATCTGTTTTGCTGGACTTGGGTCGATCGGTTATAATCTTTGGTCGAATTCGGATTATTCTAAAGCAAACAAACAAAAATTAACATTTGAAAAAGCTCAATATGCTGAGCAAAGGAACAATAAAGAGGAATAAGAGGACTAGTTTGAAGCTTAGTTTGAAATATAGTTAAACGTATCATGTAAATAGGAAAATAAACATATATGAAATTTAATTTTTGATTTTTTTTGAAAGTTTTATTGAATTTTTGGTACTATTCAACTTTCTTTTCTTGATCTTTTTCGGAGTTTTAGAATGAGTTAACCCTTGTTGTTGTAAGTGATTGAAATTGTTGGTATTTATGGATGTAAATTGTTGATTTTTCATAGGATTTACTAAAACAATATCATACTTATCGAAATGGGTATCACAATTGGGGCAGTTATTATTGGTTGGTAAATTCGTCAATAATTTATACGACACTACACATCCACAAGTTCTCAAGTAGCTATATTCACTATTTTTCACTTTAGTTATATGAGACACGGGACATTCAATATAGTACTTGGAATTAATCAATTTCCAACTAATTTTCAAATCAATGACATCTCTAATAGAATTAATGTGATCAATATCTTTATTTATCTTATCCTTTTCAAGAAGATTCTCCAATATTTTCTCCTTACTATACAATCGTCCAAGATAATCGCTTACAACTGGTTGATTATATAACGGTAAGCTTGACAAATAACACGTAGTCAACACTGTGTACTCTTCATCCTCAGTTGTATCGACGTGAGCCTTCACTTCGCCCTTTATCTTCTTCACTATTGTACCGCCATCATTGCCCATTGAGTGTTAGTAGAGTCGTAGTACAGTTTTCGATGAGACAGTGAAATTTCACTAGTAATTTAATTATTCTTAGTTCAAAGGAACCACAACAAGTTATAGGGCATCAATCATGTCGAATCTTAATAAGAAGGTTGATTTGAATCAGCTTCAGCCCCAGCAGTTAGTTGAATTTCGAAAATCTATCGATCAAGAGATAAATCATTTTACTCAATCGTTACAAGCATTACAAACGGCCCAATCCAAGTTGAAAGATTGTATATCAAGTGTTGAATCGATGGAAAAGTCGACTAATGATGAACTATTAGTGCCATTAACTAGTTCATTGTATTTGCCTGGGAAAATCACAACAAAAGACCAGTATTTAGTTGATATCGGTACTGGATATTTTGTTGAAAAACTGGCTGATGATGCTAAGAAAGTATATGAAACAAAAATTAATAAGCTTAATGACGATTCCAGTAAATTAAAATCGATTTTAGTTCAAAAGAATGAAATTTTGAATAACATTAACTTAGTCTTGAGAAAGAAAATGATTGAATATGAAAAACAGGAAGAGAAATCATGAATCAAAGGTTAATTGAATTGAAAAGTATCAGTCATAGGAACTGTAGGTCCCGATTGAATTCAATTTTTATCAATAAGAAGTAATAATAATTATGATATAGACTTCTTAGTAAAGATTGAACATTATGAAGTGAATTTTCAAATATATAACTAGCAATCAACTTAGAAAGTATATGATTTAATATATATTCAAGTTAGGTGATATATATAAGATGTTTATACTCGTTTGTATAATTCTTATTGTATATTTGAATTAGGCGATATATATAAAAACAATCTATTCCTTTTTATATTTTTTATTATAAATGAATGGTTCCGAAAATACTCTTTTCATATGATTGAGTTTAGTGGAGCCTAAACCACTTATTTCCAATAAATTTGAATCTAAATTACAACTTTGTTGAACAATATTTTTCAAAGATTTATAATTTGCTAACAAGTTAGATACATCAGTTTTATTAATTGACCTTATTTGAGTTAATGAATCAGTAATTAAGGAATTATAATCGGTGGCCTTGGTTCCCCTAATACTTTGCATTGATTTCATGGGAGTATTGTACAATTGTTTCGCCAAACAAATATAATTTCCTGCTTCTTCAAATGACCAAGATAACACTAATGTTAAATCATGTTTAATACAAAAATCCAGTAATTTTCTTAAAATTTCTTGATGAGAATCAATATCTACTACTGTTAATAAGATTCTTGAAGACTGATTATTTGTATCTATGGAAGAACCTTTATTCAATTTTTTCAATCGCTGCCAAATGTATTCTGGTCTTAATTTATGATATTTTAGTGATAAAAATATGATTTGAAATGTTGAACTAATATAATAATCCGATAAAATCGTCGTATCAAACTTCCATGGGGTTATCTTCATAATTGAATCTTTCAATAATGGATTTCCAGTTTGAGACTTGTTCACAAGTATATCTTGAGTAGCAGCAGTTCTAGTAATATTTCCACTTCTTACAGCATTTCTCAGAGACTGGGCACTCGAGACTGATGACTCTTCCATTCTTGGAGGTCGTGATGTCGTTGGTTTGCTTGCTGATGAAACGTTGACATCAGTCTTGTTTGGTATTGAACTTCCACCATACCTTGGAGAAACTTCATCTTGATTGGTCTTTGAACTGGCATCTTCATTGCTTTTCAATACCAAACCACTCGTCGTTGCATTCTTCGAACTCTTCGTTTCTACTACCGTTATATCTTTAATGTTATCGTCATTCGTTGTTTCATTATATTGATTTCTCATCCGTTGAACCCCCGCCAAAATACTAGCAAACGAACTAGCATCTATAGCACCATCATTGCCACCACCACCACTATCCTTGCTGTCCCTATTACCTTCTTTATTGCCATAGGACTCACTCATTACTAAAGACGAGTTTGGTAAGACGTGGTTAGCCGCGGTAGTGAATCAACTTTTCACTATTAACCAAAACCAATTTATATACCATCGTTTGGTGCCAGATGAAGAGAATAGGCTAGTGAACACTTCCATGAAGTGAAATTGTGCAAGCATAGGTGTTGGATGTCTCTGGAACTTTTGAATTTGGTATAACCCTTCTAGGTTATGGTACTTAGGGATGATTTCTTGAACACTACTGTTAAGAGTATAAGGTGGAGAGTAAGCAGGATCGTTTCATACCAGTGTAAATTGATAATTTGAACCAGGTTTTTAAAACTCCTTCAATAGGGTCTTCATTAAGGTTTGTACAAGATCTTTCAAGTAATTTCACAATGTAGTGGTCAAGTTGATAAGTTGAACATTTTGGTAATATTGCCGGAGCTGATAAGTTGCAAAATGAAACTATCAGGTATTTGATATACTTGTATTTTAATCAATTATCGGACTATTGTACTACTTTCTTGTATGTTAATTATTTTATTAGATTCAGTTTGGTTACTAGTAATAAAAAATGCCGATACCGGCACCGGTGCGGCCTTGATTGCAAAGGGGAAAAGAATTATAATAACAGAATATACCACTTAATCTTCAATAAACACTATGACAACTTATGCTGATAAGTCTTTTAACGCAGCTCACTATGATAATGCTCGACCATCTTACCCTTCATCTTTCTATCGGGTATTAATGGACTACCATCAACGAAAAAATGGTGATACTAATTTAGCAGTTGATGTAGGATGTGGAACTGGGTTAGTTACATTTGAATTGGCAAAATATTTCGATCAAGTAATTGGAACAGATCCTTCTACTACGATGATTGACCAATGTAATACTAAGTCTATTGATAATATCAAATTTATGGTTGGTAGTGCTGAAGCATTTCCTGATGAAATTGCTGCTAATTCAGTAGATATGATTACTGGGGCTGAATGTATCCATTGGGTTGATCATGGAAATTTCTTTCAAGAATCGGCCAGGATTTTAAAACCAGGCGGAACCCTAGCGTATTGGTTCTATAAGGATCCAATCATGGTAGGCTATCCTGAAGCCAATGATTTGTATGATAAATATTGTTATGGCGACAATTATATGGGTAAATATTGGCAACAACCTGGTAGAAATTTCTTGAGAACCTTCATGAAAGAGGTTGAAATTCCTCCTATCTACGATAATATTATTCGAGTTGAGTATCTTAAAAGTGATTTTCTGAAACCTACTCCATTGTCTATTAAAATGACGGTTCGAGTGGATTGGTGGGAAAGTTATATTAAGAGCTGGAGTGCTTATCATTCTTGGATGAAAGAAAACGGTCACAAGAGTGATATTGCCGAAGATTTTCTCGCTGAATTGAAGCAAGTATTAAATTGGTCGAATGATACTCAAATCGAATTGATTTGGGAAACCATGTACACATTTGCTACCAAGAAAAAATAATTCTAACATGATTCGAATCGATTTTCGTTTAAAACTTTCACTAATATCACTTTAATAACCTAATGAGATCCATGAAATTTGATTTAACAATGTCAATTTAAGCAAAAAGTCCCATTCCAAGTAATGACTTACCACCTTCGTTTGAGATAACTAAAAAAACCTATATTAAAATAATTTATAGTGGTAATTGAATACCTCTCCAGATTTGTATTATACATTCAACTCGAAGAATCAGTAACATCAACTGGACAGTACCAACCTACTGTGATATTAGTCTGAAGTAGAAAATGAGATTTTACTTCGAGCCGCAGTGAAATCACCAACTCTTAAAACACGCGTTTATTCGCTAGTACATCACGATATCATAATGACAATGGAAGGTTCACAAACCCAGGTGGAATACATAGCTCTGGAGGTGTTCAAACATGATAAGCCTGTTACTTACCATTCGTTATCCCGAGCTTTGAATATTCACGTTAACGAAGCCAAGCAAGTTTTAAATGAATTTTACAGGAAGAATGAAGGTAAATTGATTGCTTCATGGATAATAACTGGTTATAAGAATGACAAATTGACAGTACAATTGGTTAGTAATGAAGGTTTGTCAGAAACGATGGATTTATTTGCCAAGATCAACACGATTCATATTTATTGTATTTACTTAAATACGTCAAAATTATCAAATTTCGATATATCATTACATGAATTGAACTATCCTTCGAAATTATCAGATATGGACTCATATTACAAACACGGAATGATAAAGGGTCCGGAAATCATCAAAATAGAGCCTCCATTGCAACAATCGACACCATTAAATAAATCACCAAAGAAGGTTTCATCGGTAACTCCAACTGCTGCTGAGAAACTGGCCAAACAAGTCAAAAGTTCGGGCTTAACATCAGGGTATGTTTCTAGAAAGAATCAGAAGAAACCGGATCCTATAGTGCCTAGTAAAAGATCAAGTTTACCCGCAAATTCAGGTTATGTATATAAATCGAGAAAATTACAAGTAAATCACCCCAAAGAACGAGTAATAATCTCTAATTCTAATGAAGATGAAGTTATGGATGATATTGATGTGCAAAAGAAGTCACAAAATACAACTGATTTAGAAAAATTATTTGAAAGTGATTTTAGTGATGAAGAGCCACGAGAGCGAGAACAAGATGAAAAAGTCAATGTCCAAGAACAAGAACAAGAAAAGAATAGACTGGAATCGGTTGATATCGAAATGGAAGATGTAGAAGAATCAACTGAGTCAAAATCGGGGTCAATTCCTGATGCTTTTGAAGAAAGAGAGCCAGAGCAAGAGCCAGAACAAGAGCCAGAAGAAGTAGTTCAAACAATTGATGAAGATGGATATATTATTACTGCAAGAAAAAAGACTACAGCAAAACCACAACCACGAAAACCTACCAAACAAAGACCGACACTTACACCAAATAAAAAAGATGGCAAAAAGAAGCAAGCCTCTTTAATGAGTTTTTTTGGTCAAAAGTAAGTGAAGAAAAATTTTCACAAAATAGTAAATAAATACACCAAGAAGGAACTGTTATAGTACTTGCATGATGGAAGGTTTTGCTATGAAACAAATTTTGTTTAGTACTTATAATCTAAGACTCATTTGATACAATATTAGTACTTGTAGAATGTAAGACTTAGTAGATGCAAACTCTGCTTATTACATAGAATGTAAGACTTACTAGATGCAAACTCTGATTGTTACATAGAATGTAAGACTTACTAGATGCAAACTCTGATTATTACGTAGGATGTAAGGCTCACTGTACAAAATCTATATAGTTTATGACTTACTTCACAAATTCTGGTATCCATTACTTAGCACAGTTGTTAATAATGTTTTCATAAACAAAATTCTGTAATACTAAAATGACTATCTTCAACGTCATTTCTTAGAATCCTTACCAAAAACCTTAAAATCAAAATCAGATAATCTCGTATGATGGATATTTCGAGGTTCTTACTTCCATAAACTTCATGTATTTGTGGTACAATGGTTATAAATAGATGTTGATGCCCCATACATAGTACACATGTCCCAAATAGGCAATTTTTTGTTATATTTTGGTTTTTTTTAATAACTAACAAATTTGGAGGCTGGAAACATAATTTGAGATGTATGGCTAAGTGCCTAAGCCATTTAAAGCCTACAACATTCAATATAAAGACCATATATACCATCAACATCAATTGATCATTATAAACTGTGTGGTAGTTGAAATATTACGAAATTTATTTATTACTTATTGTAGCCGTTTCTTAAATTTATTTTTAATATTTTTTTTTTGGAGATTGATAGTTTGCTATTCAATTGAGAAATACAAACGACAAACCAATCAACCAACCAAATGATTAATGCCAAGATTCACTGAGAATTTCCCACCATACTATTACCAGAATCGTTCCTAATACTGATTTGTATGGTAAATATGCACTATCAAACTGTTTTCCTAATTAGGCAAATTTTGGTTGCAAAAATCGCACCAACTTTACCAAGCTCAGTATTAAAGTAAGAAGTGATTCTTGTTTAAGTAATTTAGTTGAGGAAATATAGTTTTGGGATGCCAATGAATTATTACCGATTAAGCCAGTTCTATTATTTTTTTATAATATATATATATCAAAAATATTTGTCTTAATGTAAAACTTTTTATTTTTGGTTTTTCTTGTTGATAGTCTAGAAGTTTTGACAGTTACGTTCGTTCATTTTTATAGTATCATTTTATAAAACCATGAGATTGTCAACTACATCAGCAGCATTAGTGGTGGCATACAGTGCTGCCACCATGGCAGCACCTACTACCATTTCCGAGAACCAATTGGTTATTAGAGATCTCAATCTTGATTCTGCCATTGCTGAATTGAACGAATTGAAAATGAAACGAGGAGGTTATGAAGATGAAATTGCTAAAAGAGAATATAAAATTGTTACTGATGTATTAACAGCTATTAAAAATACCAATTTAGCCCCTCAAATTCTTACTTATTTTATCAATAATAAAACATTTCAACCGATTGTTGCTTCGGTTATTATCGCAGTATTAAAATCAGGATTATTGAACTTGACCACCGTTTTTCAAGTTTTAGATCAATCCAATTTAGTTGGTAAAGTTGTAACTGACTTAATCGCCGACTGTTCTTTATATGTTGACTTGTTCAATATTGCTAAACAATACATTGGTAATTTAATCCCTATTGTTCAAAAATTGATCTCGAATGGTCTTAGTTCATTAAGTTTAAGAGATGAAATTTACGAAGAAGAAATGAAACGAGATTTGGTTTTACATCAAAAACGAGATGAACTTGTTCTTGCTGAACGTGATGTTCAAGATATTGTCGTGAATTTAATGCAATCTTTAGCAAGTTCAGGGTTAGCTACTCAAGTCGTTAAATCTTTATTAGTTGATCCTGAATTCTATCCATTTGCAGTTGAATTAATTTCGGGAATTATTGCTGCTAATGCTCTTCCTTTAAGTGAAATTGTTGATGCTTTAAAACAATCAAATTTAGCTGGTAATTTGTTAAAACAAATCTTAACCATCAATACTTTCCAAAACGTAATAACAAATGCTTTTGCTGCTTTTGCAGGTACATGTGCAGCTTCAACTGGTTACGGTGGTGGTACCACTACTCCATCCACTGGAGGAAGTGGTGGTGGTACGGGAAATAGTGGAACCACTATTATCACAAACCCATGTAAGAGAAGAAGAAGAAGAGATTTGTATTAAAGAAATTAAGACATGT
>JANIWI010000118.1:0-24749 GCA_030705115.1 Suzukiozyma pseudoglaebosa | reverse complement strand
TGCAAAAACCTTTTTGGGTTGCAAAACGCTCAATTAGGCATAGCCTATACATAGTCTCCGAACCTGATCAATTTAATAGAGAGTACAAAATCTTTATTACCAGAGAGTACTAACCAGGAATTTTATGAAAAGATGACAGTAAATGAACCCAAAACAATGCTGGGGTTTAGTTTATGTAGTTGGATTTTCAGAATAGTTTTTGGGATAGAGATTTTTGACAATACGTGTTATTTTAATTCGATATGACAGTGATTATTCTGAGGTACTTCATTTAGAAAGCAGATATTAAATTATTTAAAGGGTCAAGCAATAACTAAAGCTCGAGTTAAATGAAAATAGAACTCAATATTTTGCTTCAAAATATGAACTATTAGTAGAGAAGAAACACAAAGACAAACAAAAGTAGAATCCATTAATAAATGGTTTTAATTAGAAATTCAAAAAAGACTCATATAGGGTCAATATTTGCATTGAATTTTAAAGGTTCAAACAACATCCATGCTTTAGCGGAAGGTAAATTGTTGAGTAATTATGTATGTACCTTTGACAAATGCGAAGCGTTAACTTCATATTGGATTTCAATACAGATCAGCTATGTATTATCATAGTTCCTTTATACAATTGTTCAAAAATCAAACGAAAAGTGGATAAATTTGGTTTAATAATAGAACCTATTAAAATGTGGGCTGATGCTGAAGAATATCATCAACACTGTGTGTATAAGAATCCAAATGGTTAGCATTGCTTCACTTATTTTATTAAAACTGCTTTAATAAATTTAATTTATGAAAATAGTATCATAATTTACAATCCAGATTCCATTATCGATTCAACATCAAAAACACACATAATGACATCTTTGAATCCATATATCGACTAGAAATTTGAAAATTGGATATAGCATCAAACAATTGCCAACAAAAAGCTTTCCAGCAAATCAATTCTAATGATTCATTACGGTATTAAAAGTTAAATTAAGTGGATTTTTCTGCCCAACCCGAAAGAATATAAAACGAATGGAATATACATTAACCACTAACCTACTTAAAATGAGCGAGCGCACCAGTTAAATGGTTGAAATATTCGGTTCTAAGTTTTTGTTGCATTCACATGTAGTTATAATGAGGCATATGGGTTCAATGAATATGGATAGTTAATAACCAAGTAAAATGGGAAAGGTAACTACTTCTACACTTACATCAAGAATTGTTTGTTTACCCCATTTAATATGCGATTGTAAGGTTGTCAATAGCTATTGCAAGTACACATTTCATCATACTACATTCAGCCGGGAAGGAGGATGAACACGATAAATCCTCATTTATAGAAATAACCATTTGTTAGTTCAAGCTCAATAATATTCTCATAATTTTGTCAATTACACAATTTTTTGAACCCATCTCATTCAAGATGATTTAAATCTCCATATTTATTTACATATCTATTGATGTTCACAAATTTATTGAGTTGTGTATCTTCCATTTATATCACTTCATTTTGTTATTGTTTTTGAAGCTATTTACAAATGAGAATTTTGAAAATTGGTCACAGAATGTCAAACAACAACTATACTTTACTTCAGTTTACGAACCGTTTCAATCGTTACATACTTGTCAATTGGATGTTCAAAGTGAATAAAATGCCAATGGAATTTCTTTATATATTATAACCATTCCAAACCGGTTTTGGCTCACATTAACCGCGATTGAAAAACTAAAACTTATTTTTGAATTGTTTGTACTTGCAAGTTGATTTCATTGTTTTGTGACATGGACCTAAATGATATGGTGACTCTTTAATAGGAACTGCTCAAAATAATTTAAAACTTTATTAACGCGTCAGGGATAACGCTCAGAAGTTGGTTGATATTATGTCAATTACTAATAATTCTGATTATGTTCTCCAACAAACCAAACCCCAATCAAATCTAACTTCATTACAAGATTTACCAAACTCGGTGATATTTAAAATCTTTGTGTTTGCCGGAACTGGTAATAATTTACCTTTGGTCAACAAGTATTACAATCAATTATTGAAATTTGACCCATTCTCCTCAGATTTTGAAGTTTGGAAGAATTTCCCATTGGTTACCGAAATGGTTAAAGAGCATTATGTTGTTTTCTTCAATAGTCGCTTGGATTTTGATTTGATTGACAAAAAATTGAACTACTATCAAGATATATTCGACGAATTTACCGAAAGAACTGGTGAGTATTTAATGGATTTTGGGTATCACTTGCTTGAATTAGTGAAAAATGTACAAACTTTTAAAGGTTGCAGTATTGCAATTGACACAAACGTTCTTAAAAATAAGTTTATTTCCAAGCAATCTATCAATAAAATTGTTACTTGGTTTGAAGAAAAGTTCATGGACTTTTCATCGGATGACGAAAGAATCAAAGTCAAGCAAATGGCATTACTTTATGAACATCCCAATGCAACATTGCTTTCATATGATAAGTTGAAAGGTGAAGCTACTAGACGTTTTCATTATATTGTATTAGCATTTAAAGCATGTGCTTATTACGCCGATAGAATGGAGGAAATCAGGCATCCAATACCAGAAAAAGAATTAATCTTTGTAAAAGACGAAGCCATCGCAGAATTCTCAATTATTAAGGATGATGAAAAAGTTTTTGAAGACTGGGCTGATACTTATTCTAGAGGTGGAGATTTGGATTTTTATTCATTCAGATATCCTCATGGTGCACCCAAATACATGCCGTATGAAATTTACAAACACGGAATAACTACTGTGGAGAAGTTTGAATTGGTAAAAGTATTATTTTTGAAATACAATTTAAGGATTGAATTCATAGATGAAATGCTTGTAAAAACGTTTTCAAATTTCACACCCGATAACTTAGTAAAGTTAGACTACATCAAAATATCTTTAAATAAGATAGTTCATCCATTTCGATGTCCATGCCTACCTAGAGATCGTCAATTTATGCCAGCTGACGTAGTACTGGAGGAAAAACCCTTACCTCCAATCATCTATCTGCAATTCCCAGAATTACCTCAAATACTACATCAATCTACAATCATAAAATTATTCCAACTATATGATGTTTATAGCAAAGTTGATGTCAAACCATATGGATTCAATTGTGATGGTACGGATATTCTTGAAGATATTAAATTAACAATCAAGCAACTTTTGGCTGAGTACTTTCGAAATAGAGACGTAGCTTGTGATAAGATTTGGAAGTTTGTTAACAATTCAAAAAATAAGAGCTTAAAACATCTTCTCAATCAATACAGTTTCACCCAAAAATATTCTAAAGCAAGCGTTAAGGCCACTGAAAAAACATGTACAATTTTGTAAAATCACCACTAGGAATAATCCAATGACAGTCATAATTAACCATAAATAGATTTAAATTGGATCTCGTTTTTTACTTTCATTCTTGAATAGATCTGGGACAATAAAAAAGAATTTGCGATCATCTAGATTCAGTACATAGAGGTATAGTAGAACTAGAACACTAATAAAAATATATTTCACAACTACAGAAACTGATAAATTCATCTATCATAATGATAAAAGCGAATAAATCTTACTATTTAAGATATTGCTCAAAGTAAAAATATAGTAATTAATTTTGTGAACCAATTTATTCTACCAAGTCGAAGTCAGCACCAACTCGCGACTGAACATTTCACAGATCTGAATGAAATTTGAAATGATTTCTATTACTCACCCTTAAGAATTAAAACACCTGGTATTCAATTCTGAAAATTCTGAAAATTCTGATAATTCAACACACAGATAACTTCCATCCAAAATCATTACATATGTCAATCCAATCAACACATGTTTTACCTTTTGGATTTCTTCTCCAAGATTCCTTAATCACATCCCAGATTTTTTTAACATTTCCAACTTTATACCTTGAATAAACCCGATTCATTATGCTGTCTAATTTCATTCTATCAAATTTATAACAGCTGCATACTCCACATATCAATAAAGGCATATTCAATGAACTAACCAATGATGACTCTGACAATTGCTCAAGTAAATCAAAGGAAGTCAAAAGTAAATATTGTATTTCACTTGATATTGGTTGAGTTTGCTTTATGTATAATAAAATGTAAATCTTACAAGTAAGCTTATGAAGTTCAAATAATTTCAAGTGGTGGTACACTGCATCGGGAGTCAATAACTTCAATTGAGAATCTATTGGTTTACAAAAATTAATTTTGTTCAACAATTCTTGATATTTCTCATCAACTTTTTTGAATATTTTTAATCTTTGATAACTAACATCAACCATATTATCTAGTTGATCAAAAATTTCTTTCCATTCTTGTCTTAATTCTACATTCACATTCATTATTTCTCCTAAAATTAAAAAAATCGGTTGAATACAACCTTGATAAGGATCAATACCATAGTTATCTAACTCCAATAATTTATTGATTTTAAATATATCATTATAACTATTCATCGAACAAATGGTTCCCTTGGATAAAGTAGATGAACTCATAATATCATGAATTTGAAAATTTGCAACTAAAAATTTTGCATCATTAGAATAATCAAAGTCTTTCAAAAATTTGAATACACCACCATATTGTTGTAATAGTTCACCACATTTATTAAAATAAAAATACCAATTTCTAACATCCCCAGAGCAAATTTGAATACCTAAGGCAATCATATAATAAGCCAATGTAGTTAAATAATCATATTTTTGCTGAGGAACTTGTACTAATGACTTCGCTCGATTAAGATATTCATTGACGGTATGGATGTCACCATCTTCATGGAAAAGTGCACCCCAAGCTGCCAAAGCATTCAGTAAACATTCATTAGTGATTGAGATTGTGAAAAATGTTTTCAAGAAATAATTTGAAGAATGAGGACTAATTGATAATAAATGAGCCACTTTATTTTCAAAATAATGTAGGTATTTTAAACCTGTTTCATCGAGATATAAATTAAAAGTAGATGATGGGGTTGAAGAAATTGGAAAATCCAAAATTTCGGTAAAATCATGATTTAAAAAATCTTCAAATGATGCCAGATTCAATTTCGATAAATTGGGTAGATTTATTATTGGAGTCTCATCATTCATTCCATTCAAGGTTACTAATTCAAAATTATTACCAATAATTTGCTTATTTGAATCATTCTTAGTGATCAATTCACCACTATCATGATTATTCTCAACTATTTGACTGTGTGGATGACTATTTTGAACATTGTGATCTAGTTGATTTTTTTGATTTTTATCATCAAGTTGAATTTTTTGAATTTTTTGAGTCTTTTGAATTAATTGATTTTTATCGTCTATTTGATTACTTGATATATTGGCGATTTGGTTAACAGTATCACTTGGTTGACCAATTTGCTTATCAGATTGATCCTCAAGATCAAAATCGAGAACAACATCATTTTGATTTTGAATTTCAACAATTTTTCTCGATTTACAACCATTTTGATTAACAGTAAAATGTTTATAACCCCATTCACATTTCAAATTCTTTTTTTGACAAAATAAACACACTGGATGGGTTTCATCACACTTTTTCTTCCGCTGTCGACAAGCTACGCAACCCGTCTTTGATCGCATGCTTCGAGGCTGCTTGCTAACTCCGCGCCCTGGAGTGTCTGTTTTGACGGTTATTAGCTGACTGAACGAATTCAAGTCATAGGTACTGAACATCGTCAATCATAATGTTCATAGTTGCAACTATGATGATTTTGCCTTGGTTTGCCTCAGAGGGGAACTACAACATGGTCGTGTCGAAATCCAGGTTTCTCAAGGCGCAAAAAAAGCGCAAACCAATTTTTAATTTTTTTTGAAGCAAAATGGTAAGTACACGAGCTTGGTTAATTTATGAGTTGCGCACGCTTTTTTTATGGTTTTTTTTTTTTTTTCCTTAGTCAGCCCCACAAACGGTATTACTCAGTTCCATTCGACCTGGTATGATTTTGATACAACCCTAGGTTGCAGGTAGGTGGGAATAGGTAAAAAGGGATGCAAACCGGACGTTCAACAACAAGTTGCGAGGAAGATGGTCAGCCTGAGGTGAAGCGGCAGAAGAAAGGAAAGCCACGGGCCAAGTATACCCGGCCGTGTAATGGGTGTTCATTAAGAAAGATAAAATGTGATTTACAAACTCCATGTTCAAGATGCGTTAATCATGGTATACCATGTATATATGAAAGGGCAAGAAAAAAATGTGGACCTAAGAATTTACAAGAAAAAACTCGTCGATCAATAGCAGCATTAAATGATGTTGCAATTTCTTCAACATTATCATTTGCCCCTGCGATTCTGATTAATCAATTATTGCCATGCTTGCAAGTGTATCAAACGTGGTATTATGGCGTTTGGCCTGTAGTTTCGGTGGCTCATTTAATATCATGTCTAGTCAATCAAAATCCAATGATAACAGTTGAAAGTATTTCAAGTTATTCCTTAGCATGCGCAATAGCTGGGGCAATTTGTAGTCAGATAGCATTTTTAAGTCCCGATAGTCCCATGTCTCAAGTCCCCATAAATTTGAAATCATCTGATTATGTTCATGAATCTATTCGAGCTCGAGATAAGATTAACTACAAATTAAATGCCAGTCCCGACAGTTTATTAACTTCATTTTTTTTATTCCTGTATTATATTAATTCAAAAGGTTGCTTACAAGGGGCTATAACATATCTACGAGAAGCGATTGCAATAGCTCAAATTTTGGGGTTACACAATCCTCATACATTTAACACAAAATCACCAGCTGAAACTCATCGGTTAAGAAAAATTTACTACTTATTGCTAGTCACAGAAAGATTCTTATGTATTGAAGATAATGTTCCAATAATCTTGGAATCAACAATTCCTTTTCCTTCGTTAGGTGATGAGGAACATCCGAGTTTGTTAGCAGGCTTCACTGAAATAATTAAAGTTTTTGCAATCCCTGATAAACAATTTTTTGAAAAAGTTTGTAAAATGAAATTCATGAATGACGTGGATACAACTAGTAAACAGTGGATTATAGATATTCAACTGCAATTGTCAAAGATCAAAGTTGTGGAAAATTTACCCGAAACTCAAAAATTGAATATTATACTAAGTAAATATTGGATGAAATCGATAACGTGGCACATTACTGAACGAAATCAACTCTTGACTAATTCTATTGATTGTTTGACTTATCATTTTCCTATAATTATTGCTCAAGATTTTTTACAAGAAGTTAAACCTTTATCAATATTTGCGTTTGAATCAAATGGTCCAGGGGTTTGTATCAAATTACTTGAATTAGCCACAGCAATTGTTGATTCATTATCATTAAATAAACATCAGAATATTGAAGAAGTTGGATTCAATTATTTAAGCTCAATATTCACTCTAATATCTCGATTGAAGAATGATGTAACCCTACCATTAGATTTATACGAAAAAATTGAAGCTATCATCAAATCAAGAGCTTTTGCTCAAAAGACAGGATATATCTCTGAAATAGATGACTCCACTAGTGATCATTCACATGATCATCCTTCTCCTTTCACACAAATGACAATGACATTTGGAATGCCACTAAATAATACAAATACTGATCCAATAGTTGATTTATCACCATTTCGGTGTGAACCAGAGTATTCCAACCTTTTTGCTGATGTAGAGGTTGATCTTTATGATTTCTTACTGTCGGGAGCTTCAGAAAGGCATAATTCAACTTAAAAAGCATAATAAAAAGCATGATACACGCATCTATTTAGATTAACGATAAAGACATATAAAGACCCATACATAATTAATAAAATATACAAAAAAGATAATAGTAGTGAATGAATGATTTGAATGCGCATTTGTAGGTACTTAATGGAATGATTACTAAATCAACCTTATAAGCTTATAATATGAGAGGTATACTTAGCGGCAAAACAAGAAAATGAATGTATAGCGAAAAAGCAATTTAATAACTTTGAGTTAAAAGATAAAATATATGCTGAATTTTTCTCCAATTAATAATCCAAAAGATTCATCTTGAATTCTCGCATATCAGTCATCTTCTATATCAGTTTCTAGATCACACATCGTTCGGCAGTTTGGGCAATAAAACTGAGGATAGCTTTTGATAATGATTGGCCGAATGCATTTATAATGCCAAGCATGAGAACAGGGACTCATGAATAGTGCTTGACATGGATCGATTTTCAATAAGCAAATAACACACTCACTTAACTCATCTTTGAAGGAGCTTGAATTATTTTGAACTATACCATTATCGCTAATTTGTAAACTTTTAAGCTTTTTATGAATTTCTAAATTGAATTGATTCACTTTTCTTTGCCAACTCTTATTGAATTCACATCTCATTTTAACACATCTATAAACTTCTTCAGTACCTCCTCGATAATCCATGCCTAGTTGTATAATGTCCCCATCGATCAAGGGCATTAAACTTGATTCCTGAGATGCAGGAGATAATCTTATATGATTCAAAAATGTTCCTGATGAAGATTTGCAATCTTTCAAAAACCATTGACCAATATCATTACATTGAAACAATGCATGAGTTCTACTTACCACTTTTGATTTGAAAACGATAGGGGCTGAGCTACCTTGAGGAGCATGAGCTGCTGCTTTATTCTTTTCGGTATATCTACCAATGGAAACATTATTATTTGGTTTTATTTTTCGAATTATTGGACTGAAATACAATCCAGAAATTGAGGATGAATGATCTATTAAAGGAGTCAATCTAATTGAAAAAAAACCATCTTTATCTATGCCAGTAATATTTGAAGTTAAATTAGAATCAGTCACCATTGAAGCATTATTTTGTTCCCTATGCTCAAGGACAGTTGCTTCATTACAATTATTTTGAGATTCGGTAGTACATTGGGAATCATTAGGGGAATCATGAGATTTTGAACTTTTAAGAGAAGCAGAATTAGTGGGATTTTTTGGTTTTGTTGAGTTATTAAAATGATCAACTTCAGTTTCTAGATCCAATATAGGTGGTAAATCCGAATCTTGAGATGATCTGCCAAATGAAAATGGTATATTTGGTATGTTACCAATAATAGTATCTTTTCTTGATAACTCATTATTTGAATGATTTTTCTTATTTCTCAACCCATCCTTGGTTATGTTGGACAAATTAGGTTGATTGTTCAATGAATTCTCATTTCTTGCATTACCGTATTTATCATCATCCATACCATTCAAACCATTGATATTGATACTATTAAGAGTATGATTATTATGATTACTATTATTGATAATTTTTCTATTAGTGGACTTGTTCTTATTATTATTCTTACTAGCACTCTTGTTGGTATTATGTTTACTTTTGCTATTACCATTCACAGTATTAGCGTTACTGATATTATTGCCGTTAGTATACTGATGACTATCGACAAACTGAGCATCCTCATACAAGTTAGCATCATCATCTTCGTCATCTTCTTCTTTTTCTTCTTCATCTTTATCTTCTTCTTCTACTTCTTCTTCTTCGACTTCTTGTTCGTCTTCTTCATGTTCTTCTCGTTCTTGCTCTTCTCGTTCTTCTCGTTCCTGATCTTCTCGTTCTTGCTGGTCTACATTATTTTCATCTTCTTCTTCCTCTTCATCATCATCAGAGTTTGATATATCTTGTAGTATTCCATTTGATCGGTGATCATCAGTATACTTTGCTAAATTGCCTATGGTGGGGCTGCTTGAGAGCATGGTATCGTCTTGGTGAATGCCTCTGAAACTATGACCCAAGCTAGATAAAAGATTTCGACCAAAGCTAGGCCTTCTAATGGTATCTGGTTGTTTATTACCACCGTTCATCGTCGATTGTTTGGATCTCGAGTTGGTCATAGATATACCTGCGTCGTCTAGTGGCAACTGGATCTAACTCGGACCTCTATCTTACCCGATTTGACGTCAATAATTGATGTATCGCTTACCAATTACTCCTATCAAGTAATTTGCTGTTAAAGGAAATCACATTTTTTTTTTTTTTTTTGTGTCTCAATCACAAAAAACAAAAAATTACACAAAAGCAAAAAATGTAAAATTGTTTACAATTTTCTTGATACAGAAACACAAGCAAACAATAATGAGTTAGTTTTAATTAATCTTGCAGTCAAACCATCTTGGAAATAATCTGGGCCTCATCTTCTGTTTCAGCTTTGACTTTATCTTTACCTTCAGCTTTTGGTTTTAGGTTGTTGTTTTCCTGTTTTCAAGTTAGGTTTCTGGTTTGCACCGTTTGGTGATGCTCATTGCAGCGAGTATCATCAATAGACCACTCACCAATACAACTCTGAAACTCCAAAAAATATAAATAGTCGTAAGATTATTTCTTCTCTTTTGAGCACTGTTTTTGGCTTTTTTGTATATTCTCTTTCTTATTGTCTTTTATATTTTGTTTATTGTTCTCCTTCTTGTCCTCTTTGTTGTCCTCTTTTCTTATTCTCCTTATTCTTGTTTGTCTTGTTCTTTTTTGTTGTTTTTTTTGCTTCAAAGTCAAGTCATCAATTTTAGTGGTTTTTCAGTTTACAATTATTTGAGTTTAAATTTTTTTTAAAGGTTCAGTTGCAAGGGTTTATCAAGTCCGTACATAGATAATAGGGCTTTAAGCTACATGCATTTACAGATTTTGTTTCTTGTTAACCATTACAATCATAAATATACATTTGAAAAAAAGATGGAATTAACCCCATTATATGCTTTACTAAAAATCGCATACTTCATTGTTTGCAGATAAAAAATTTTGTGATTTTTTCTTGATTAGAGTAAATTCTGCCTAGTAGTTTAAACTACTAGCTTAATACTTCAGGAACTAATAATACTGTTCTAGTGAATCGTGTATAATGTCAGTTAATATTAATCATTACTGGCGATTTTGGTAGTTGACTTTTTTTGTTTTGGAGTTGTTCCAAACTAGGAATATTTTCCAGCTTTGGGATATATTATGTGAAGTAGAATTTTTTATAATTTGATAAAATCCCTTTTAGTAGTTGGATTTTTCACTAACTAATCGTAATAATAGTTGTTGTAATTGTTCTTTACCCTTAGGACTATTCCAAATAAAATGATTTGAATTTTCAGCTATAACCCATTCAAGAGTATTTGAACTTAACTTACTAATTTCTCTTTGCCATTTACCCCAATTTAATGAATTTTTAATCATAAAATCAGACGAAATAACACTAACAGGTAAATCATGAATATCAGCTCCTTTGACCTCTGAATATGATAATATTCCACTAGTAACTTGTTCTTGTAATCTTGCTCGAATATATTTTGAACTATAATACATATCACTACCATAAATTCTCGATCTTGAGGAATATCTTCTGGGATGGAAAAACCAATGAATATTTTGATTTATCCCTAATGGTGATAAAACTCCTTTCAACCACAACTTCAACCCAGTCCTGACATTCATTAATTCTAATATATTTTTGAATACCTTTTTCGATTCATTTTTCCGATTACTACCAGAAAATGGATTACCCTTTAATAAATCTTCATGCCAACTATCAACAAATAACAAAGAGTGAATTTTGCCAGGATTTCTACTAGCAAACAATCGTGCATACAATCCACCTATATCAAATCCAACTAATGAAAATGGACCTTCAATTCCCTTTGCATGAAGTGCTTCAAGTAAATACTCAGTGATTATGCCCAATGATACTGGAGATGGTGCACTATCACTCCAACCATACCCTGGTCTATCCCAAATACAATATCTTTCAATTTTGTCTAAATGATATAATTCTTCAATCCATTCTTGGAATACTTCAGAGGAAGTTAACTGACCTCCTTCAACTAATACAATTGGTTGTCTTTTCTTATCAGGTTCGCCATCTTTCAGTTCTCCAGTTACTGGTCCATAACATGATAAATGAACTTTAAATTTATCATCATTGACCGAAATCATATCACCCCAGGGTTTCTCATGGGTATCAAAAGCACCGATCCAAAGGGTTAAGGAAATATTCCAAATTAATAAAATTAACATCAATTTGAATATGACTTTGGTCAAAATAATTATTAATTCTTTAATTGATCTTCTTGTTTCAATACGACCAGTGTATCTAATTTCTTGGTAATCTCGAGCTTTTTCAACCAAATAATTAGCTATTGAATCGTACAAAAAGTTACCACTGGTCCAAATCATAATAAAAGTCCCAAATAATCCTAATTTATCTCTAAAAGTTGGAATTGAGAAAATAACAATAAAATCAATAACCAATAAAGCAGTAGTTATGTAACCAACAATTCTTTCATAAGTAGCAGGGACATCAAAATACCAAATGGTTATTAGATTTGCTAATCCAGCAATTAAAACCAAGTCCATTTCCAAAAATGATTTACCTCGATTGAAAAATCCAGGAATAGCAACAAAATCTGATATCAATAAAAAGATGAATAATATACAATTAATTGCTAACAATCCAATTGCAATATCTCGAAGAATTCGAATTTTACGTAAATTCAATGGTGATACTAAGGGATCCAGAGGATCAACATTTCTTCCCAATAATGGTTGATTTTCATCATCATCATCAATTGGTATTGGGTCAATCACTCTCATCTTGGGCTTATTAGTGTTACTTGGTTCAGCATTGGTAGTGCTTGGTGTAGAACCATTCGTCTCCGTAGTCCCTACCCTTGACGTATCAACCGAATCTTGTGTAGACATTATGATAACTCAAATACACTTCAATGATACGTGAACTATTATATAGTAAACTCCAATTGAATAGATTGATAAGGATATATTCCTTGTATCATAAAATAGCAAGCAACCATTTACCATCCTGCAGATAGATCACAATTTTGCAATCATTTTACAATCAATGATGTAACAGAAACATTAATACAAACAGAATAAACATCACAACTAAAAGCAAAATATGATCTTTAGTTATTGGGCTTAAGTTTTATTCAAATATGGTATCATCTGTAGTTTGTATATCCATCTGAGTGGAAATTTTCATCTTAGTCAAATGTTGGATTTTTGGATTTTTCACAAGGGTTATTGTTGAAAGCATTCGACCAATACTTGAGATTATTCAGATGAATATTCCATTATCAAAAACATTCAAGTCTCAAAAATTTTGGCGCAAACATTATTTGAATCTTGACTTTCTTTGGCATACTTAGTCATCTTATTCCTTTTTTTTTTTTTTTAGGTCTCGTAGCTTAACCACCAATTTCGTAGGGTTTATTGCTTCTAACTACTAATAAGTAAGACTCAACTTAAAATTAAAAACTTGAAATAATTCTTCAGTATTTCTAACTAGATTGAAACTTATGAATTATTGCACTATATTGCGCTAATATGCCTATAACTACAAATACTGCGAATACATGAAAACTTGGAAATGCTGTTAATACTTATAATATGTTGTAACTTACAAATTAACTAATAGGTTTTTAACTTTCAATTACTGCTAATATGTGTTTAACTTGTCTCCCCTAGCAAGAGTATATCATCTATCAAAATATTACAATTTTTTCTTTTCAGTTTATTAAATCAATTGATTTACAGATGGTTGTTTATCTATTAATAGAAGATTGCGAAAGTATCACACAAGAGGCATCTTTAATACAGAAATTTCACTAAGTGACATAAATTGATTCAATTCAAAGATGGAAACTATGACTCTAAATAAATACGATACCCATGATACTTAATGATACTTTATCTATCCATTGACCTTGTTGCCAATTTTACTCACAATCTTTTATTTTTTTAGTCAGCAAATAAAAATTTTACAAATTTTGGAAAACTTTGAGTATTCTGATCACAAGCTTGATATATGCAAATTTAAATTATTGTTGTCTCTTTTACTTTAATCATTATCTATAGTTTACTTCTCTCGAATTAATCTCTATTACACTTTGCAACATATATCACGTGACCCTATATTTTGATAGGCGGCAAACTCGATAGTATAAGAAGATGATGATAGTCAAGCTTCAACTTGTTTATGAGTGATATCATTTCGATACCTTTGGCCACAAGCAGTGATGGTGTTGTGTATTACCAGATACATGTCAATCTTCCACTACGGTCGTATACTGTGCAAAGGAGGTATAATGAATTTGAGAAATTGGTTTCTCAGTTAGCTCGAGATATCGGGGTCGATGTTAATGATTTACCATACCAATTACCAGGCAAACGATGGTTCAGACGGCTGAATGAAATAGTTGAAGAACGAAGACTTGAATTGGCGAAATTGTTGAATGAATTTATCAAAAATTCTCAATGTCAAAATAATCATATATTATTAAAATTTTTACAATTACCAATCAATTTTCGGTTCAATAAACAAATCTTTCAACCTAATATATCAAATACATCAATTCTCATTGATTCATCTCAGATTGATGAATCAAATTGGTTAGAAATTTATCGAAATTTAAAGTCATGTATTCAAGAATCAACTACAAAAAGTCAAGATAAATTTAAGATTCGTGAACTAATAAATCGAGATTTTCAACCTTGTTTAAAGAAATTACAAACATCTTTAGAAAAATTTGGAAACAAACTTGATTTGGAAGAATTTGATCGAAGACAAACTCTACTAAAATCATTGACTCATCAACTCGAAACTTTACGTCAGGATAATCAATACAAATCAGATAGTTCATTTATAAATGCTAGTGCCGCCTTTGGATCCACCAAACAGTCTGCTAGAAGAATTTTTGGTAGCCAATCTCCGCCCAATGACGTTAAGGAAACTAAAGACACGATTGAATTAAGCAATCAAGAATTATTACAAAAACAAATTCAGATTCATAAAATGCAAGATCAAGAAGTGGAACAATTGCGACATTTGATTTCTAGACAACGTCAACTTGGGGAATTAATTCATAGTGAAGTCGAAGATCAAAATAACATGTTAGATGCATTTCATAACGAGTTGGATACTACTGAATCTAAACTCAATAACGCTAGACGAAGAGCAAAGAAAATTACTCAATAAACTACATTTATTTTTCAATACATCAATAGAAAACAAGGCACTTGATTCTTTCTCTTTTTTAATATAAATCTTTCAAGTACTTACCCTGGAGTTACAATGATCCCAGATACAATATTAGGAATCAAGTACGTATTGTTTCTAGTACTTAAAATACCATATTCAAATCAATTTTATGATTGTTTATTGCAAGTGTATTATACCCCTACAATTCCTGAGACCGGGTAATTTTCTCATTGGTATAAATTAAATTTTCAAATCCATTGTTGAATAATTTTATAGAGACAGTTTATATGAATATATGATTCAACAGTATGTTTATTCCGAACCAAATATTCACACAAACTTTTTTATGATGAGAAAACTACGCCTATATTGAAAATTCATGAGAATATAACTAGTTACACCAAGATCTTCGCTGATAATTAATTTGTGTGAATTTATTTTATGAAATGAGAACATCACTAACTATTAAGGAGCTATTCAATGTGTATTAGTCTGCGAGGCTTCTATTTATCGTACAAGTGTGGATATTCTTGTTTAAGAACTGTGCCCCATTTCTCGATACCTAAAATAATTTTTTCTTCTTCTAAATAACTAATGGATAACCTGACACTGTTTTTACCCCAGTGTCTTGGATCTCCACTAACTTCAAAATGATCTCCACTTGCTAAAATTACATTTTCTTCACTCAATTTTTGAACTACCTTATTATGATCAATATCTCCTGGTATAGTGATCCAGAAGAAGTAACCTCCTTTCCCACCGTTTACCACAGTATCTTTAGGTAAATGTTTACCTATAGCTTCAATTAATACTTTGCAACGGTTACGATAAACCTTTTTCAAAAGAGCAATATTTTCATCTAACTTTCCCGATTCAATGAATGTTTGTATGGCAAAAGATGCTAGTTGGCCAGGGGTACCGCCAGACTTATTGGCCCCTGTATTAGCTAATTGCCATACCATCTGTGAACTAGCCATTTCTTGCCATCCCATCCTTAAGCCTGGGGCACATATTTTTGAGAATGTACAATTTGATATAACATTACCATAAGGTAAATTTGGACAAATATCACAATCTAAATGAACTAATTTAGGTACATTTGGCTCTTCGCCGTAGTTCAATAAGTCATACACATCATCCGTGACAATTAATAGATCATATTCCCTTGCTAACTCTAATAATTTTTTTAGCGTAGGTAACGAGTATGTGATTCCTCCAGGATTGCTATAAGTAGGTACTAAGTATATGACAAACCTGTAAAATTTCCATTTACCCCTTTCTGGATCCTCAATAGTGTTTTCCGATATTGGAGGTAAACCAGTTGAAAATTCTTTTAATTTTGATTCCAAATATTCAAGATCGATATCATATTTCGAAGTTGAACTTGGATAATGTTTGGTTTCGTCTATAGCGGTTAGCTTACCTTCGAATTCAACATCTAAGAAAGTCCCATTAATCAAAAAGTACGTTGGTGTAACTATAAAGGCTTGCTTAGTTATATTGGTATTGGTGAATGCAGTTAAGATGTTTGCCATTCCATACGAAGCACCAGCTGTCAAATTTATACACTTAGGATCGTCATCTCTATTGTAAAAACTTCCAATCCACTTAGATATGGTAGTACGAATATCTAAGTTTCCTGGATCAGTTCCATAAGCTAATGGATGTTGATTATCAGCGTCATCCTCATATTGATCGTAATTTTGATTTAAAACTTGGGTAAACGTTTCGCTAAGCTCTTTACCCGGTAATAAACGTGTTGTAGGGTGTCCTTTGAAAAAATTGATAGCCATTGAATCGATTCTAAACAATTAGTCCCCGATTCTTTTCAATTGAAGAGCGGAATTTATTCCCACAAAGAAATTCCACAAATCAGAAATTTCAATCACTGGTGAAATATAGCAAGAATGCTTAGATTAGACAGTTACTATTAGCCGATATCCAAGGTTGGTATTGTAAGGTCGAATAGAGGTGTTCAATCCAACTTGTGAAGAAAAATCTGAAGTTATATCAATTAGTATCCGTTGTCCGGGGTGTACTAATGTGTCTTGGAAAAGAAGAAACTACAAATTTACAATACTGAGATATAATCAGCTATTGTATAGACTTATACAAATTCAATTGCAATTGCATATATTTTCAATATGTAAGACGCCATTTGCAAAGTAATGGTAATTTTTAAATGAAGCCACAAATAAAATCAAAGTAGAGTAGAAAAAAAATTGTTATAATATGATAATTTACCACTTAGAAACTTTAACTACTTAGTTTATTCTTCATTCTATATATCTTTCTCCAATTCCTTTGGTGATTCTCTTCATTCAATTGATTTTCCTTCTTGTTGTAATGTTTTGCGAGGCGCTACCATGTTTAATGGTTTTTTCTTCAACCAATGAAAAACTATTGATACAGTTAAGGTAATAACTAAACTTCAGCTTAACACCATAATAATGCCAACTACCGCAGGGATATTGTTGAGTACCCTCTTGGGCTCATTAGCCAGGAAAATGCAGGTTTCTTTGATTGGAAAAACTTACCCTTTGGGAATCAATAGATTATACGGTTATGTTGTAAGTTCAGGTGTATTTATTGGAGGCTATTTGATTTTCGACCATTACACTGAAAACAATAAACAGTTATTACAAAGAAGATTGGCAGTTTTAAGAGAACAAAGAGCTCAAAAAGCTGTTTTCCATGAATTCGAAAATGAACCAGATCACATATTAAATGCTGAAAATAGAGGATCATTCTTCAGATTGATGGATAAATTTGGAGCTCCATACAAATGATCTTTCATGAATCAAACGATATAATTATAATTAAGTTTCCAATGGATATAGAAAAAAAAATACAAGAATACATACTATTAAATGTAATTGTTTATTTGTATATGATATTACAAAACTCTATAGTACAAACTAAATTTTTTAGACAAAATTTACTCGCCGTCTTCATCTAGGTCCTCTCCTTCCTCATCACCATCCTCATCATCATCTTCTCCTTCTTCTACTTCTTTACCTTTTTGAAACACATCATTGTCGTCTTCATCGTCAGTATCTCCTACATCACTGTCAAATTCTTCAGCAACATCATCAGAACTATCATTAACGTGGTGTTTATCATCAAAGTCATCATCTTCTTCATCTTCGTCGTCATGGTCAAGGTTTCCAATCAATTGTGCTGTCTCTGATACTTCTTCTTCTTCTTCCTCTTTAATTTGCTTATCATTCTTTTCACGTAATTTTTGAGCAAAACTTTCATCTTGAATTTCATTTTCAGCTAAAAATTCATCAATAATATTATGAAATTTTTGATCAATCATACTAAATTCAACTGGTTTTGCTTCACCTTGTATAACAAAAGTCAAGTTGAACGTTATTCTTGTAATGTTCGAATAACTTTTTGAAAAAACTTGTCCAACTTCGTATAATAATATTGGCTTTTTGAAACCAAAAATTATATAAGCTGGACTGAATTCATTTTTAGATAATAATAAAAGGCACCCTTCCTTTGCACCCTTATGAGCTTCACAAATGATCAATCCTGGTTTCCCTTGTCTTGTACAAGCAATTGCACCATCAGAATTTAGAGTAAACTTATTTTGAAAAATCGTTGTCCCAGGTAAATAATTTACTAGGTTTATTCCACATAATTTGAACTGTCTAGTAAAATAATCAATAATTGTCTCTTGAATAGGGTTTAGATTTATTGAGGACTGGTCTTCATTATTAATTTCAAATTGATTATCAATATTACTTGGTAATTTTCCTAGCTTAACTAGATTTTTTTTGATTAAATCTAAATTGATTTGACAAACGATTGGGTCAGATTTGATAGAATCATTTAACCAAAAACAAAGACTGACAATCATTTTCTTTTTAGAATTGGTTGAATTCGTCAATATGGGAATCAAAATACATAATTTAATTGATTTTACCAAATTAATTACTGATACTTCAGGTATATTTGTTTGAGGATTAACAATACTCAAAATTGGTAAAGGTGTTCCATGTTGCTCAATCAAATGAAATGTTAAATTCAATCGTTTTCGAATCGGCGATTGAAAACTCACCAGTTGAATTTCAAATATAATGGTTTGTGGATTTATTGGACTAGTAATATTAATTAGACCCGATTCACCAGTAATCTCGGGTTGCTGCTCTGAAATTTGCTCCGGTTGGTCTGGTTGAGCCAGTTGACCAGATTTAGCCGTTTGAGCTCCACCAAGCTTCCTCCTCTTAGCTCCCTGGGTATCATTCGATGGTGTTGCATTAGAAGAATTAGTACCACTTTGAATAATATGATTATATATTTCGGTGAAAATTGACCCTGCTTCAGGTTTTTCGTCAATCAACTTTTGAACCTTGTTCTTCAATGACGGTGGTAACGTTTGAATCCACTCCGCCATTTATATTACTATTATTCGCCTAGTGTATTAAAATTTCACCCATCAACACCAGTTTTTTTCATCGCGTTTACCTTTTAATTGCCAATTTGTTTACCTCCTAGAGAAATTGGCTACAATTACATGGAAGTAAGGCATTTGGGGGTGTTTTTGATTACTTTTATGATATTTGGAGGTGGTTAAAGTATTTTCAATCAATTTTTCCCGTGAAAATATCGTGTAAATGGAGTTATTTGAAGATAATTCAACCATCACAATATTATTACCACAAATAATCAATCAATGTATACTCAAAAAGTCCAACTACGAGATATTCAAGACATTGGATACCGATGATGATCTTTTCCATCAATTCGTTCGAATGGTTGACGAGAAATTTGAATTTATCACGATTAAACCCGATAAAAACCTCCAGTTGATGATGATTTGTGAGCAAACTTATGTTGATGCTTTGCAATTACTACACAATAATGACATAATTAGGATCAAGAATGGAATTTTCAAAATTATTTATGTCAACTATTACAGACGTTATAGTGGTCTACAAATTTTTCTACTGAAATATGGTATAAAGTTAGATGGTAAAAAATTGATTCACGATCCTCAGTTTAAATTGATTTATTCAAACAAGCAAGAAATTTTGGTAGATTTAAACAATTGGTACTGTGAATGCGATGATTTTTCGAAAGATTGTTATACAAACTTCTCTAATTATACCACCGATAATAACATTTATGATACAAAATATCCTCAAACTAATTTTATTACCACAATTCTTAAAAATTGTCGAAGTAAATTGCCTAATCAATTACCAATATGTTGTCACATTCTTGCTTTATTGATAATTGAAGGCAATCAGACTAAAGAAAAAGAAAATTACAATATTATTAAAAGATAATGATAACATGAAAAATAATAAAGGTAATAATTAAAATAATAATAATTATAGTAATAATAATTAAATTAAAAATAATAATAATAATAATAATAATAATGATGATGATGATGATGATGATGATATTGATGATGATATTGATGATGATACTAATAATAATCAAATTATTAGTCCTGAACTCAATGGTAAAAATCTAGAAGTGTAATTCTCACACAATAATTTACAGACTACACGGAAAACAAGCTTCCGAATTCAGGTTTCAATGAATATGATTCATTCAGCTCAACAGTATAGATGGTGTCTATTATGTTTTGAGAAGCCACCATAAAAAGTCAAGTATTATTATTCAATAGATAAATAGAGATTAGATTTTAGTGGTGGTTTTTTTTTTAGGTTTTTGGGGGTTTTTTGGGGGGGGGTTTTTTCAAGTTTTTTTCAATATTTTTGCAATAGAAAGTAATTCAAACCTAATTTGATAATATAGATATTACATACTATCGAATAATCAATACGATTATGGTGAATTTATTGAAGTAAATTTGATTAATCCTTTAGTTTTATTGATATTTGTCATAAAATAAGAGATCGTGCGCCACTCAAAAAATTTCAAGACAAATTTTTCATTTCTTTGAGTTCGGTAAAAGGAAATCAAACAAATTGGTGAATATTTCAATCAGTTAGCATATAAATCATTAAAGCAGATCACTGGATTCGCCACGGTTTATTGAGATTCATGTTTCTTTAGATACTACATGTCTGCATCTTCATCTTCTAACACGGGACCTAATAGATTTAGAGGTGATGCTGCCTCATTTTCACCTCAACAACCTAATTATCAAAATTATCGACCAAATCAACCACCTCCACAGCAACAGTTCTATAATCCACATCATCAGCAGATGTACATGAACTATGGAGTACCTATTTATCCATATCAGATTCCGCCACCATTTTTCTATCCACCCACTGAATATTATCAACCTACCCAATATCCTCCGGCAATTCATCCACAACAACATCGGTATGTAAATAAAAGTTTCAATCAGCATAATGTAAATATTGATCGAGGAAATGTCAATGGTAGTACCAGTGGTAATACTAGTGGTAGTACCGGTGGTAATTCTGGTGGTAGTACCAGTAATGGCCATGGTAACAGTCATGGTAACGGCCATGGCAATGTAAATTATCAACCAGATGCTAAACAATCATCTCGTGAAAACACTCAATCAATCAATGGTCATGTATCGGAAAAGCCATCCGGTAACTCCCATCATCCTGAACCAAATAGTAGTTCAACTGGATCGTCTCAAATTAATGAGAAAATAAAACCTGTGGAAGACAAGAAACCAGTAAAGTCCATTACCAAAAAACAAGAATACAATTTTCCAATTTTCATAAATCAATCGAAAGCTTCATTCATGGAAAATTATCCTAAACTTTTAAATCAAAGAAAATTGGTAAACTCTCAAAAATTAAATCAATTGAACAAGTTAACTTCAACTGATCCCATTCAAAAATGTATTCAACCCGAAACAATTGTCGATTTCAATAATAGTAATCCTCATCAATCAGAAGTTGTTAATACGAAATCAAGTTCATCTTCTACTTCACCTACATTACTGTCCAATGCATCCCAATCTCCCCAATCTATTCAATCACCAACATTACCTTCAACAAACTGGGCTTCCATATTACAACAAACTGTTCCACAAAGCAAACAAACAACCACTAAAGCTAAGTCTCCTCAGGCAACATCAACCTCAAATGTTAATAATCAACCAGTTACTGAGTTTAACATTTTACAGGAATCCTCACAACCTTTAGGTATATTACTATTAAGAATCATGTTTGATCCTAATTATTCTGTCTTTTCGTCCAAACTTTCAAAGTTCCCAATAACTCCTCATGGATTGTTAAATACTGGTAACATTTGTTATATGAATGCAATTCTTCAAATTTTAATATTCTGTCAACCTTTCAACGTGTTATTCAAATTAATTCATGATAAATCGTTAGGAAGTTTGAATAAAGAATCGGAAACTCCTTTGATTGATACTACAATAAAATTTTTTCAAGAGTTTATTATCAAGAATAATTCAAAAGAAGAGTTAGAGAAGATTGATCAACCTTATGAAGACAATAAACCTATAAGTCCAGATTCCTTTTATGTGAATTTAATTAATCATAAAAAGTTTCAGCACTTAAAATGGGGTCAACAAGAGGATGCTGAGGAGTTCTTGGGGTACTACTTGGATGGCTTAAACGAAGAATTTGTCAATTCTATGAAAAAATTGACCACCTCAATGATTGACGGATTAATTCAAAATTATTCCTCAAACATGCATGATTCTGATCAAGTTTCAAAATTCAAATATAGTGTTAAAAATACCATAAAAATTATCAAGAATGAAAATATTAACGACTCTAATGATGGTGATGATGATAATGATGATAACGAATGGAATGAAGTTGGAGTGAATAATAAAAAAATTAGTATAAACAAACCAGTTGAATTTGAACCTACTCCGATTAATCAAATATTTGGCGGTCTATTCAAATCGGTTTTAACTATACCTAAATCTACAACAAGTTCATCTTTTCAAAAATCCATTACCGTTGATCCATTTCAAAATATCCAATTAGATATATCTGAAGTTGAAACAATAGAAGACGCATTTATTAATTTGAATAAATTGGAGAAAATTAGTTACAAATCATTAAACAATCAAGAAGTTTCGATCAAAAAGCAAACATTTATTGATAAATTACCCCGAGTTTTGATAATTCATTTGAAAAGATTTTCGTTTTTGAATGAAAAAGATCGTGGTATTGAAAAATTAAGACATAAAATTGATTATTATCATGATCTAGAAATCCCAAGCATTGTTTTATCAAATAAATCGTTGGAAACTGTTTATAGATTAACTGGGGTTGTTTACCATCATGGTATTAGTGCTACTGGAGGTCATTATACTTGCGATGTATTAAATGATAATGAAAAAGGGGAAAATTGGATTCGAATTGATGATACAGTTTTGAAACTGATTACCCAAGATGAGGTGCTAAATGGTGGTAATGAGGAAAATATTAAGAATGCATATTTATTATTTTACGAAAGAGTTGAAAATGATTTTAAATAGATGATGTATCATAGCTTGTATCATTAAGGGTATTTTAGGAGTTTATATAATAGTAACATGAGTGGAATTGATAAGAATTGGTCAGAGGTTGAAGTAGGTGATATTGAGTTATCATCATATAGCATAAGTTTACAGAATTGTAGATATAATAATATACATAAATAATCTGGAAACTGTAAATCCTTACTTAAATCTAGAAGTCTTGACATTGACCTTGCCAAGATAACAGATCAAATTGGTTTATTCTTTGTTTATTCTTCAGCTTATATCTTACATATGACAGCTTACTCAAGACTAAAATATTTTCAGTAGACTTATACGGATGGATGTTGAAAGCAATTATTCAACCCATCCCATGGTATTGCCAGAAATGATTTAATCAAAATGTTTGGTGACAATCTAGACTGTTCACCTTCAATTACTAGCCACAAGTTCCAACTAGTATGTACAAGTCACATTTGGTTGAATGTTCTATCGTCTTACCAAGGTATACATTTGAGATTTTTAATATTTAGATAGAAAGAAAAACTATAGAAAAAGTCATATTTCAAAGCCAGCAGCTTACCAGAAAGCCTTAGTCAAATACGATTGTTATGTCCCGCTTTTTAAGTCACGAAAATTCGAGGCAATTGGTATGCTTTACAATGCTTCAAAAAAATTCGGCAATAATGTTGGTGTAGTATTCAAGAATAAGAATTAGGGGTATTGTTACAACCACAGGGTTTTACCAAAGGTTCAAACTCCTTTTTGAACGCTGTTTTAGCACGCACAACGGCTATTGATCAAGAAAAATATAGTAGTCAAGAAAATTCATCTGTTGTAGTATACATCAAAACTTGGTTCAATTTTAAAAGGATGCATACAAACACTGGTATTAACAATTCTTTACTTTGCCTCCATAATGAATATACAATCAGAAATATGATTTTACGAGAACTATAAATTGAAGTAGTAGCATGTAAGCAACCTTCCAATTGCTATAAAATTAACTTTCAAGCACACAATACTAAATACATTCTCCCATAAAACATTGCCAGGCAAAACAAATTCATACTGGACTGTATATAGCATAAAAAGTAATAACCTGTAAATACCCCAATATGGAAATAAAAAGAAATTTAAATATTATTTTTGCCATGAAAATTCTTTTGTGGAAAATGCTGGTTTTGTCAGAACATGAGCCGTACTACATGATTACATGGACCCTTATCGTACCCTATTTACAATCAAAACTACACGATTTGAACCAATGTTATTGTTATATTACCTTATAAATACACAATATTAATAATAATGTTACAAATATCCTTATATCAAAGCAAAAAATTCTAGCATACTTAGATTAAAGCA
>JANIWI010000117.1:0-25358 GCA_030705115.1 Suzukiozyma pseudoglaebosa | reverse complement strand
GGAAAAAAGAGGATAAAAAAAAAAAAAAGCATGGAAAAATAATAAATTTAAAGAAAATTAAAAAAAAAAAAAAAAAAAAAATGTTGAGTGCGATAAAAAATAAATTTGAAAATTTATCACCAATCAATTTCGTAAAAATGATTGAAAAGTTTTTAATACAAATAAAAATCAATATTAAACAAAATTAAATAAAATATAATTATAATTATATTTAATAATATATAATATAGTTTTGATTTATTAATTTTTTTTATTGTTTTTAAATGAATGTTAACATTAAGTTTATTTGATTGATTTCATCTCCACAAATTTTTTTTTTCTCTCGGCCGAGTCTTAATAAGGAAACTATCAAAAAAACAGTAAATACAATAATACAATAGTAAATACAATAATAAATACAATAATAAATACAATACTAACTATAATAATAGTAAATACAATAATAAATACAATAGTAAATACAATAGTAAATACAATAGTAAATACAACAGTAAATACAATAGTAACTATAATAATAGTTTTAATAGTAATTACAATAGTAATTACTTTAGCAATTATTATACTAAATTATTAGTTATAATAGTAATTATAATAGTAATTATAATAGTGACTACGCACTATTATATTACTACAGTTGGGCTTTTTAGTAGATTCTTGTATAGATTTTTTCACTTTTAAGTATGTCTCAAGATCAGTTTGTCGTATATATTCTTTTAGTTGCTTACTAGTGTTTTATTTGAATTTAATTGTATTAATGTAATTGTTTTAATCAAATTTTATTCTATTGAGTTATTGTTCTAACTACCAGTTTGATTAAACAAGAAATCGGTTTCGTGGTCTAGTCGGTTATGGCATCTGCTTAACACGCAGAACGTCCCCAGTTCGATCCTGGGCGAAATCATTTTTTTAATTAATCTCATTTTTTTATTTCTTACAAACTACAGACTAAAATTAATGTGAATACATCATATATATATATATATATATATATATATACATATATGTATTCAATTTATAGATTTATATGGATATTATTCAGTTTACTTTTTGTATCTATACAATGACTTTCTCCAATACATCTTCAATTTCTAGTAATATTGGTACTCCAGTTTAGGCGATTACGTAAATTTTGAGATGAGGCTCAAACACAGTTCTTCTTCATGAAAGGTATAGTCTTAACAATTGATGATTTAAAACAGATTAAACCGGTGAAAAATTACTTGGAACAACATAATTGGTTAAATAAATCAAAAAAAATTGAAAAATCTAATGGTTTTACTTTAATTTATACAACTTTACAACAATTAGATGGGTTTTTACAAAAATTTTCTTATAAATACTATGAATATGAAACTATTAAAAATGACTTTGAATCCAGAGTACGTCAATATTTTATAGACACAAACTTATATCATGAATCAATCATTATCCCTAAAAAATACTCCATTTATCCCCCTTTAATACTATTCTCTAATTGGTTTAATATTGATATTGATGAAAAGTTGTATCGATTTATCCTCGATGTTATCTCAGATATATCCAATCAAAAATTGACTCACATTGCTTTGAATCAACCTATAATTAAATCAGATATTATGAGAAGACCTTTCAATATTACCCCATTATTTGGTGATTTTGGTCCACACCCTTCAGATCAAGTTTGGGATAATCCTCAACAATCAGATTTTGACAATGCTTTTTGGTGTCATGTAACTCAAAATGGTATTTATCAAACCTGGAGTCCCAAATTTACCATGTTTTCTCGTGGTAATATAAAAGAAAAAAATCGAGTTTTGACCCAATTGAAAAATATTAATCAATCGATCGTTTTTGATTTATATTGTGGTATAGGTTATTTTTCATTGTCATATTTGAAAGCTGGTGCTCAAGAATTATTTGGTTGGGAATTGAATCCATGGTCTATTGAAGGGTTCATCAGAGGATTAAATGGAAATCATTTTACCAATTTTAAAGTATTTACTACCAGTGATGAATTTAACTATGAAATATATTTAAATTTGAAGCTGAATGGGATCAAAATATTTTTATTTCAAGAAAACAACCAAAATGCTTTATCAAGATTATCAACTTTCCCAGAGAATAGTCTAAATATTTCTCATGTTAACCTTGGTCTTTTACCAAGCTCCCAACCTTCATGGCCACTAGCCCAACAAATCGTTAAATCATATAATTACCAAAAATATCCCCAAATTCACATCCATGAAAATGTTCATATTAACCAATTCGAATTATTCCAGAAGCAAATCTTGAATGAATTTAAAAATGGGAAAATTCTCCATTTAGAAAAAGTTAAGACATTCGCTCCTGATGTATGGCATATTGTGGTGGATTTAGAATTGGAAACATCAGATGTATCTACAATTGATTGAGCGAGATGTGATTTCATAATTAATTCTGTATTATTTAGTTATCATATATGCTATAACGATGACAATATGTATTTGCATTATTTGGAATTTTTAGATTTTCTGTTCCAATATCGTATTGATTGATTAAGAAAAATCATTGCCCATATAACCAAAATAACTGGGATAATTTCAGGATGAAGATATATGCAAATTCCCAAAAATATAGCAAGTCTAGTAAAATTCATTAGTTATTTAAGTGACAGATATTTATTTATATTTGTGTTGCAAAATTTTTTTGCAGCCAAAAGTTACACATGTTGAAAAACCAAACACGGTAAGAACGAATGTAGAAGCTTTACGATTTTGAATCTCAAAATCATAAGTTAGAAACCGTATTTTGTTTATTTATACGATTCATTAATGGTTTAACTTCAATAACATGAATCAATTTGTATATTAAAATTCTATTTATTAAGTCTATAGATTGAGTATCAAAAGCAAATTTATAAAGATAGATAAATAACTTCACCGAGTATTGTTTATGTAAACTTTGTTGGAGTGGAGTCTAAGTTCCACAAGGCTTGTAACTTTCTTGTTATGTCAATACCATGCACAAAACACCATGTCACTATAACTAGTTTTGGATGTAGACTTTGTCAAAATTAGGGTCAAGCCGCATTAAATTAGTAGAAGAACTATTCATTGTGCAATAGTACTAAAGATAATATTGTTTGATAAATTGCTAGAAAAGTGACGGTATATTCAATTGCTTTAGCATTTGATCATAACGAAAATTAAACAACTTTTGATATGAGTTTCGTAAACTATTTCACAATATTAATATCATTTGCTTCAGTTTAAATTTCTTACATCTCTAAAAATATAAAACAAAAAAAAATCACTACACATTAAACATAACCTTTTCCTGCTTAACTTTTAAGACATTTGAATTGTTTTTTGGTTAAATTAGCACCATTGCTGTTCACATTCAATTTATTGAAACGATTATGTTACTTGTATTAAAAACATACTGAAAAGATGTATGCAGTTCACCTAGTTTGGATTTCAGTTAACCGAATTGGTAGCGTCTTTTTCCCCATATTCACTATTGATGGTGATTGGTTGGATACTTTTCATTTTTAATTATGTAAATCTATAGTATTATACATATAGTATTTGGAGTCTAAAACCGATTTTTTTTTTTTTTTTTTTATCAGGGTCATGTCAGTTGCTACTGGAGATCAGTCAAATAAGTCTCCATTCCCACATCCCTGGTGGTATCCATTTTCTTCTTGTGCGCCTGCAGCAAAGACAATTGACGAATGGACTATCATTGACATAGTCAATCTGATTAAAGATAAACCCGATTGGGAAACCAAATTTGATGATGAGACCATTGTCAATAAGTGGATAAACGAAATCAAACAACAATTTAAACCTACTACTATCTCGATCGATTGTTTTATTGATTTGATTATCAAAGATTTGCAATGGAATATAAACACACAAATCCAAATAAACCCATTCAAAATTTCTATTGATGATCGAATTATTTATAGCGATAATTTGATTCCCGTAACGTTAAAGAATCAATTTATCAGTCAAGTAGATGAATTCAAATCATCTTTTGAAGAATTAGATTATCATCCAGGTTCAAATAATCAAGTTATTGACCTAATACATCCATCATTATATCCATTGCAATATGGAGTAACTCCGATTATCTCCGGAAATCAAATTGAAATATGTCAATATGATCTTGATAAAATCAAAGTGAAAGAAGTTGGAGAATTTGGAATATCAAAAAAGTTTCAATGGCTACCTAGTATTTTTCAATACAATTCAACCCTAAAATTGTTTGGAATTGTTTCGTATATTAATAATTTACATCCAATCAAATATGAGCCACTTTATCAATCAATAGAGTCGATATTCAATCAAATATTACCAGGATTGAATTATGTATTATCGAGGTACGCATCTAAGGAATTTGTAAGAATATACTGGGAAGATTGGTCTGTATACACAGATGAGTATCATGACGAAATGTCTAAACTTTGGGACGAAATTCCTTCCCAAAAAATTCATGAAGCTCTTGTCGAATTCAATAAGACAAAAGTGAAATATTTGAAGCCTCCAAAAATCAATCGTGATGGGCCCAAAATTGATGTGTCTATTGATTTAAAAAAGTTTGACAAAATTAAAGTAATCACAAAATTAGCTGATATACAATTAACTCCTGAAAATCCCATTTACAATGGAGGTTCATGGCATGTTGAAGGAACAATAAATGAAGATATAGTTGCAACAGTTATTTATTATTACGATACTGAAAATACAACCGAATCATCATTATCATTTAGAACTGGATTTGATGATCCACCTTATGAACAAGGTGATGAAGAATTTTGTGATAAAGTTTATGGAATTAAAGATGAGCAAAAAATGACCAGAGATATTGGCACATTGAAAACAATAAAAGATAGGGTTATAATTTTTCCTAACGTATGTCAACATCATGTTGATTCATTTCGATTGAAAGATAAAAACAAACCAGGTTATCGAAGAATTTTAGCGTTTTTCATTGTTGATCCTTATAATAAAACTGTTGTAGCTACTGATGACGTACCAATTCAACAAAAAGATTGGTGGAGTGATGGTACCAATATCTTACCCGAAGAAGTTGTTGACAGGATCAAGAACTTGAATCATAACTTACCCCAATCTTTAGATGAAGCCAAACAGGTTCGAATTGAATTAATGGAAGAAAGAACAGCTATCATAGACCCTGAGGATTTATTCGACAATCCTTATCAACGAGAATTTTCGCTTTGTGAACACTAAATCTTACTTTGTCTTTGTTGGTTGTAGTAAATACTCGACAAGTATCACTTTGTTATCATTGAAAAAATTCTACAATAGAATAGCATTTAATTATAGTGCCATTCAACTAAAAACCGAGAATTTGTAACTAATAGGTAATCTTTACTATGCAATTCAACTGATCATCATCTACGTTGATAAATAAACTTCCACATGACGTTTCCACAACCTTTCTACACATAGAAAGTCTGATAAAGTTTACCAGCTCACATTAAGCTCATTCATGTCCACCAGAGTTTTCATTACTTATCTGTTCTCATGTAAAATCAAAATATAATCTTGGTTGGCTATAGTACAATTTGCATCTTTTTCCAATCAATGGCTTATGTGCAGTACTCAAGTATAATGGTTAGGAGCCAGTAGTTTCTCTATATTATTTGCAGCCAATGGTTAAGCAAGTTCTTCAAGGTTATAGGAGTAGATTGTTGTATATTGTTGTTAATACGTAAGGTAGGGTCATGTCGACTGATTTTGGTGACTACATTGAATCTCCGTTTCCACATCCATGGTGGCATCCAAGATGGCCAAATGTCCCACAAGCAAAGACGGTTGATGAATGGACTATGTTAGATTTAGTCAACATGATGAAAGATAAACCAGATTGGAAGACAAAGGTCAATGATGAGACATTTTTGACAAACTGGAAACATGAAATTAAACAACAATGGGATGCAAAAGCTGCTGATATCGATACATTGATTTCTTTGGTTATCAAAGAATTAAAATGGACTATAAAGACAGAACAAACAATAATTCCATACAAGGTTTCTGTTGATGAACGAATTATTTGTAGTAATGAAGTAATCAATGAAAATTTGAGGCTGAAGGTCATCGAGCAAATAGATAGCTTGAAACTGTCATTTAAAGTTTTGGATTATCATCCAGGGTCAAATAAGCAAATCATCAATTTGGTTCATCCTTCATTATATGCTTTCCAATACTATATAACCCCCATTATCAATGAAAAAGGGGAAATTGAAGTATTAAAATATAATGCCAAATACCTAAGTGCAAAAAAAGTTCATTATTGGGGGTTATCCAATCATCAGTTGTTACCTAGTTTATTTAAATACAATCATGATTCAAATATTTTTGAGATAAAATCGTATATTAACAATTTGCATCCGATTAAGCACAAGTCATTGTATTTATCATTACAGTCAATATTCAATGAAGTAATTCCCGGGATAAATTATGTATTGTCCAAGTATGCCTCTAAAGAGTTGATTCGAATTAAGTGGGACGACGGTGAATATTATCGAGAAAAGTTTCTTGACGAATCTGGCGAGTTAATTGATGATGATGATGATGGTGGGGATTTTGATGAAAATTGCAGTGAAAATTTGAAGCTTAAAGATAAATTGATACCACCTATTATCAATTCCAATCATTATAATGATGTAACTATTGATTTGAAATCGTTTGATGAAATAAAAGTAATTGTCAAAATTATTGATATTGAATTGACTCCTGAAAACCCAGTTTACGAAGGTAGTTCATGGAGTGTTGCTGGGTTAATAAATGAAGATATAATTGCCACAATAGGCTATTTTTACGACGAAGAAAATATAACCCAATCATATTTATCATTTCAAGTTGGTTTTGCGGATCCAGATTACAAAGATGGGGATTCAAACTTTTGTGAACAGGTTTATGGCATTAAAGAAAGACAGGAAATGACGAGACAAATCGGTAGTATTGGAATAAAACCTAATCAAATTGTTATATTTCCAAATATAATTCAATCTCAGAATGAAAGTTTTCAACTAAAAGATATGACAAAACCAGGAAAACGAAGAGCAATTTATTTCTATTTGGTAGACCCATATAACAATCGAGTAATATCTACTGAAAAAGTGCCGATTCAGCAACAAGATTGGTGGGAAGATAACATTTTACCATTACAACTCAAACAAAAAATACAAGCATTGAACTGTGAATTACCCCGATCTATGGAAATAGCGAAAGAAGTTCGACAAAAATTAATATGGGAACGTGCAGAGGATTCTGGTGAAGACATATATTCTGTACATCCATATATACGTAAGTTTGAACTCTATTAGTAACAATAATTGCTCGAAAAAAATGCAACCTTTTTCTAGCACAGCCGGCAACGGCAAATTTGCAACCAATCAAAAATGAAAAAGTATGTAAATGATACTAATTCAAGTCATCACCATCATAGTGCCGATAATTTTCGACTATAGTACATGATACTACATCAACATGTCATCGCATTATAATCCGAGAAAGGGCAAAAATTTTTTTTTTTCATAAAGTAGTATGATTATAATTGATTATAGTTAATAATTACAGCAAGTAACATCGGATCTGTATTTGCTTAATAACCACCATAAACTGCAAAATCAGACACCAAATCTACTCTTAATTAGATTTCTTTTTTCATATATAATCACACTACATAGCTTAGGTAGCTAATACTTACAATTGTCATAATTTCCATATTTACTACATTCGATGTAACATCATCAAAAAATAAACTATAAAAAAGTAAACAATAATAACCAGAAAAAACAAGATACTAAACGTTCAAAACAAGAGTAGTTTCTCTAGTTGTATTACTATTCAAGTATATTGTTGTTTGATTCTAGTTCTTGATTTAGTTTATTGTTAGAGGTTAGAATTTGATCCAATTACACGACCGCAGTACATGACACAAAAGTGCAGGAATTTTTAGTTACGATAGAAAGTAGTAAACTAAAGGTTTATTTAGTTTAACTGGTTGAGAGTGATGAATAGTAGGCAGATTAAGGAAGATCATGATCAATATTTTGATACGCTAGAGTCACCTGATTTAGGAATTATGGCGAATATTCCAACATTTGATTTTATTGGAGCTAATAGTGATAATTTCATTGAAGGGGATCTTGATTATCCCACCGAATATACCAATACCCCTCTTGATCAATATCCAAGCGAATTAAACGGAAATGAAGAGGTTCATTCGAGTAATCAACTTGTTCCCAATATTTCTTCCTATTCAGAAACCAGTCCAGAAATTATTGGTTCTTTGTATAATTCATCATCATCATCAATACAACATAATATAATTCATTTTTCTAAAGCTGACAATTCTAATTTGGTCAATAGACATAATAATATGTCATTAAATACGAAAGTGAATCATTTTTCCCCCGAATTTTTATCACCATCGATTGTAAATAACAATCAACTAAGAACCCCTTCAATATATTCAAATAATTCTTTATATTCCGAAACTTCATCCCAAACAAATTCTCCAGCTTTTGAAGTGCTATCACAAGTGTCAGTAAATGAGAATCCTCCCATTAATTTGACTCAAAATTTTAATTCTGAAATTGAACTCGGTGAATCTATAAGCTCAACCAATTTGATGAATTTGAGTAGAGACAACAACAACGATAACAATTATAATAATAATAATATTAATAGTAATAATATTACTAATAATGACTACAATAATACGATTGACAACAATAATGACCAGTTCCATTACACATATAATCATCAAATACTATCTCAACCTCCATTATTTAATTTTGAAGATTTCGATAAACAACAAAGTTTAAAGTCACAATTGACAGAAAACAATCTATTAAGTTATAATCAGCAATTAAGTCACGAAAATATCACAATATCGGTACAACAACCGCCTGAGGTTATAGCAGCTAAAACTCCGAGTCTATTTTCAAATTCATCAGCCAATTCTTCAAATCATTCAAGAACTTCCTCATCATATAACATTAACTTTAACAAGACTACTAGTGATAATAAATCATTAACGATTAATGATATAAAATTCCCGGCTCATTCCGATGATGATGAATTATTGAATCCTAAAGAGTACCAATCTATTAAACGAGGACGAAAGAAATCTTATTCGAGCAAATCTCATTCAAGAAATTCAAGTGTAAATAGATCAAGATCCCACAGTATATCAAAAGATGATTCTGATGAAGTGTCGAATGTAAATTCTCGAGAGAAAATGTTAGAATTAGCATCGCCAAATGTTTCAAGTAAGAGAACTCAAAAACATCCAAGTGTCTATGCATGCCATTTATGTGATAAACGATTCACTCGACCTTATAATTTAAAATCCCATTTACGTACTCACACCGATGAGAGACCATTTATATGTAATATATGTGGTAAAGCTTTTGCAAGACAACATGATAGGAAAAGGCACGAGGATTTACATACTGGAGAGAAGAAATTTCAATGTAAAGGGTTATTGAAAAACGGAGAAGTTTATGGTTGTGGTCGAAAATTTGCTCGTGCTGATGCTTTAAGAAGACATTTTCAAACTGAAGCAGGTAAAGAATGTATAAGATTGTTAATCGAAGAAGAGAAAATTGAAAAATTGAACAATCCAGACTTTGAAGTTAAAGATTCCCAAGATTATTTAAGTACAACTCCGTATGAAATCCCCCAAGTGGCAATTTCACCACCAGAATAGAATAGCGAGAATAAGAAACAGTAAATAAGCAAGAAGAACAAAAAACAACGGATTTATGAAACGAAACAGGGCAAAATATGGTAATATTTTGATTTAAAGATAAGCCACCACAAACACAGTTAGGTTTTCTACAGCCAAAAAAAGAAGAAAGTTTCTTAAGGAATAAATGGTAGGTTATGAAAGGCTTGAATACAAATATGAAGTCAAAGGTTGGCAATCATGGGCAAAAATTGAAAAACTGATGGTTGAGGTAATCATGATGGTCTCGGACGAACACTAAGGAAACAGTGAAATTATTCAAGATTTACAAAATCAGCACTTTACTAGTCAAATTATTGAATTTTTGTATTATTATTATATAGCAAAAATATTTAATGAATCTAAAATGGTTTCTTTACAGAATCATGTTAGACTTGTTATATAAATTTATGTATTACGATGTATTATACGTTTAGTTAACATTTTTAGTATTGTTTGAACTTTTCACTCACTAAACAAAAAATCAAAATTTTGGTGGGTGATTGTATTCTAAGAAAGTAGTTGTTGATTTAGGGGACAAGATGTCTATAGATAGAGACGACGAATTGATGGATAAGTTGGCATCACCGTCAAATTATAATAAGAGTGATAAAACGCAAATTGAAAAAGATTATGATAAGTTATTGACTGAAAAGCAAAATCTACTATTGAAACAAAATCAACAATATTTAGAAGATTTATTTGAGCAAAACAATACTAGACCTATCAAAATACGAAATGTTCAAATGACCAATGCTCAAGACTTTCGAGATTCATTTTTGCAAACTCAATTTTCCCCATTAATTAATGATAATAAACCAATTACCCTTGGTAAACTTTTACGAGATACTGAAGCTATATCAAAGTCATTTATGAAGATGGGTTTGGTGGAAAATTTATTAGTTTCTTACCAGCCAATTCAAAGTTGGAATAAGTCAAATACAATTAATTTAGTGCCCATTTTCAATATTATTCCCATAAAGAAATTTTATGCTAAAACTGGTACTAATATAGGAAATGGAGAAGGAGATGGATACATTCAATTTCAATTCAAGAATTTATTTGGTGGAGGTGAAAATTTAATATTTGATGCAATTTCTGGTACTAAAACTAGTTCAAGTTATCTCATAAATTATAATCAACCATTATTCAACAACTGCAATTACATTTTTGAAAACTCAATTTTTGTTAATAGTAGAAAATTTGATTGGATAAATAGTCAAGTTCACCAAAAGGGTTTAACTACAAAAATTTTCACTCAATTCGATAAACTGAGTACTTTTTTAAATCATGAATTTATTATGGAAAATTGTTGGAAAATTTTGAATAATAAATCCTCCAAAGCAAACGATGTGATTTATCAATCTGGTTCAAACTTCAAATCAAGTATTATTTACAACTTAACTTATGATTCTCGAAATAATCAACATTTACCCACAGTAGGAAAATTCTGCAGATTTGGTTTAGAATTTAATGGATTGTTGAAAGCTATCAAGACTCCGTTCATTAAAACCATTTTAGAAACTCAATTCACTATTCCAATTTTCAAAAATCACTCTTTAATTGTTTCGAATAAGTCAGGAATTTTATTTCCTTTAAACAATTCAAGTTATATATTGGATCGATTTTTCATTGGTGGACCGAACGACGTAAGATCGTTCACATTAAATGGTTTGGGTCCTAAAAGTTATAATTCATCCATAGGTGGTGATGTTTTTTTGAATGGAGGAATTTCATTCATATCACCAATTCCATTCTTGAAAAACAATCTTGAGTCTGGATTTAGACTTCACAACTTTATCAATTATGGTAAATTGATACCAATGAATAATGATTTAACATCTACAATTAAACAATTTAGATCTGAATATTCAGTTAGTGCAGGGTTGGGAATTTTATTCAACCATCCGATGGCAAGGTTTGAATTGAATTTTATTTTGCCTTTGACTGTTCACGAACGAGACTATACTAGAAAAGGGTTACAGTATGGAATCGGGGCTTCATTTTTGTGATGGAAAGACTGATACAATGATTTCGTTTTAAAGGACCTCATATACAGCTAAGAAGTATTGGATCAGGATGACCTATTGCAGGCAAATCACATTCCTTCAAAAAAAGATAATTAAATAGAAGGGTATAATCAATCTTGTATAATAATAGTTCATTTGTATATACGTAAATAAATAATTTTTTATACATTTGAATGTTGTTTTTTAATCCAATTACTATGACACTCAATGACTTTTGGGATGATTAAGCTTTCAATTTCAACTTCATTGTTAATTTGCTCATCATCTAATCTTATCCAATCATCATCATGATCTGGATAAACAAAAACTACTTCCTTTTTTCTAGTTTGTAATAAGTTACCAATAACTAATTGATGGTGATATTTTTCTAAAGCAATATTTGCTTTTTTAATTAAAATTGAAGAATCAGTCTCTAATTTAAATGAGACAATCATTGCAGTGGGAGCCCATTTTTCAACTAACCGGGATAAGAATTTTGGAACTTGTTCTAATTGAACAATTAGCTTACCATCATCACGTTCATTTGATTGAATTTTATGGGTAGGTAATCTTGAATGAGGTAAATAAAAATCACTTACTGCGGCAGCTAAATAAAACAATGCATTTTCTTGAAGTTTTTGTAAAATTTCTGCAATAGATTTCAAAGTCCAAAGATATTGAGTTACGGTAGTAAAAGGTAATAACAATAATGACTTTGATTCTCGAGCTTTGATATATTTTTTCAATACTTGTAACATTTCTTGAGCATAATTGGAATTAATTTCAACTTTATCATTTTCAATGGTCATATAATCCAAAAAGCAATTGGTTGTATGAGAATAATGTCTTGAATAAGGTAATAAACTGAATTCTCGATGTAAAAAGATTACGGCATACCCATTTTCCAAGAAATATTCGGCGGAAGTAGCACCTCTAGTTCCAGCACTAAAATTATCAATGAATCTCACAGTATTGTTTTCTAATGGCACGGTAGTACCTCCGGATGTCACCAATACTACACGCTTACCGCTGGTTTCAGCATGCAAATGTACAAACTCTTCGACTTCACGTTTGAAGTCATCAAGGTACTTGGGTGGTTCATGAGTCTTAATATAATCTTCTTCATCTGTTGGTTGAGCTGGAGGAATATCGGGTAACGACCGATCAATTGCAGTAGCAGCATCAGGATTCGACGTATGATACGCCTTAGACGTCAATGGATGATGTGGTGGTGGTGGTGGTACCATTATAATTATTGTATAATCAAGCTAAACAATTTTTCCAATTTAGTTGTGGGGAACATTAAAAAAAAAAAAAAAAAAATAAATTGCTGCAAATTCAAACTCTATCAATTGGTTAGAACCCAATCCACTGAACCACGGTAAGTTATACAGAGAAATGGCACACAGCACATACTGATGATGCTAGAGTATGGTTGATTATGGATTGCCAAAAAAAACGGGGTTGAAATAGCTTGTTTTCATGTAATAAATTCTTGATTTAAGAATTAGGTGGTAAAACAGGTATCTGATATTGATAAATCAGTAGTAACCACCAGTAAGACAAACACTAATGGATATTACACATATGCTGGTTGCAACAAAGGGCATTGCTGGTGGAACGAACCATTTACCTAATGGAAGATGAATTTACATGAATATCGTTTCTGTTGCAGTGATGATATTGTGGATACTTGGTTACGGGGTTCGTTAGTGTAGATGATACTTTTTTGGACAATGGTTTCTATTATCTTTAATTTTTGTTTTGATACTTGATGACAGATTGCATAATTAATGGAACACCATTCTAGTTGAATTCGCTAGGAAGAGTTTTTTTAATATTATTTTGATAAAAGTTATATTCGGTTTTATGAATTTACCATTATCGTTGGCCCCAATTGGTTTATTGGATTGATATCTACACCGCCATGGTTCATATGTTGACTTTTACATCCATTTCAATTGAAGAAATTTTTCATGAAAAATATAGGTACAGTTGAATCAGTTTAGTTAGGTTTAGCCAAATTTAATTAGTTTTGTTAGATTAATAGTCTTGTTAGTTTTGTTAGTTTTGTTAGGTTTGTTAGTTTTGTTAGTTTTGTTAGTTTTGTTAGTTTTGTTAGTTTTGTTAGTTTTGTTAGTTTTGTTAGTTTTGTTAGTTTTGTTAGTTTTGTTAGTTTTGTTAGTTTTGTTAGTTTTGTTAGGTTTGTTAGTTTTAGTTAGTTTTAGTTAGTTTTGGTACTGGTTTTTAGTTTGGATGGTTTTCTACTTTTCAAAGCAATGGGTTGAAGTATACTTCCAGACTATATATATTGATGAACTTCTAATCCTTTGATGAACTTCTAATCTTTTGATGGAAACTTGATTTCACAGATATATTAGATGACTACATAATTCCAAGCTTGCCTCAAAGATACCCATTTGCTACAATTCTACGATAATCCTTTCCAAAGTAAAGACCTTCAAGCAAGTATTTTCACTCAAATACTTTCATTCGAATACTTTCACTTAAATACTTTTACTAAGATTCCTCAGGATTGGATTTGAACTGAAGTCTTTACATGTTAGGGTACATTTCACTGTAATTTCAGTTCCTATATTCAAGTTAATTATTGACGCTTTTTAGTTGATATGGCTATGATATTAAATAGTTCTTAGATGTTCCACACCCTCTTTGAGTTCTTGTTTGGTCCCAGTTCAGTTCCCATCCAACCCGACGGTTTAAACAAGCGGATGAATTTTGGTGGCTAATTTGTGCGCATCAAAAGTTGAGAGTACAGATTTACCAATTGTTAGTCATGTCAGCAGACTATTGGAGTTCATCCCAGAGGACGAAATGGCAATTGAATAGAAGCCAATTATTGGAATCAAGAAGAAAAGTTATGATTTTGGAAAGAAAAATGATTCAAAATGGTTTAATTAAGGAGTTACCTCAAATTCAATATGATTATAATATGAGAATCTATTTACATAATTTATTGATTAAATTAGGGAGAAGATTAAATATTAGACAAGTTGCTTTAGCCACTGGTGAAATATATCTAATTCGATTTTTAACTCGAGTTTCAATCAAAGAAATTAATGTTTATCTTTTAGTAACTACATGTGTTTATGTTGCATGTAAAGTTGAAGAATGTCCTCAACATATAAGATTAATTCTATCAGAGGCAAGAAATCTTTGGCCAGAATATATTCCTCAAGATATCGCTAAATTAGCTGAATTTGAATTTTACTTAATTGAAGAAATGGATCTGTATTTGTTTTTACATCATCCTTATAGATCATTGATTCAAATAAAAGATTACTTAATTGATAATTTTGATACTTTTGGGTTTAAATTGACTGACGATGAATTGCAAAATTCTTGGTCTTTGATAAATGATAGTTATATTACTGACTTACATCTATTTTTACCCCCACATATAATTAGTATAGCTGCCATTTATATTACCATTGTCCTAAAGAAAAATTTGGCAGAATTAAGAGGCTCCACTGATAAAGATGAAAATGATAATGGTAATAACTCTACTTCAACTATTAATAATAATCCAAATAACAACAATAATAGTACAAATAATAATAGTACTACTACAACTACTACTAATAATAATAATACCAATAACAATAATAATAATAATAATATCAACTTTGATAGTATCAATAATATTAATAATAATAATAGTAATAATGATAATATCAATATTATTAATAACAATAATAATAATATGAATAATACTGTTTCTAATAGTCAAAGCATCAATAACACTAATGACACCAATAGCAATGATAATCAGAATAGCAGTAATGTTAATATGTCTACAGCTGCAGTCACAAATGATAAAGATAGTATGCATATAGATGATTTAATGACCTTAGTCAATCCAAATTCTCAAAATAAATTATTACAAAATTCGATACACAATCAAAATGCAAATGAAATTTTGGAAACCAATTTTCATGATACCAAGTTAGATGAAGAAACTATAAAAATCAATAAGTTTATGAATTTTTTGATTCAATCTCATATTAATTTAGATGAAGTTGTCGAAGCAATGCAAGATATGATTAATCTATATGTTATTTGGAACCGTTATAATGAAGCTGGGGTAAAGAAAGCATTGCAATCAATGTTATTAGCAAGATAAATAGAAGAAATTTCAAAATTAAATGCATAATAAAAATTCAATGATATTCTATACAAGTTTTCAAAACACAAATTACAAAGCGATTTTTCATTTGTTTCCAGCTATTTTTGTCCTAATTCAGAACTCATGTTTTCATAAATTAACCAATCTGATTTTGTCATTCTTGCGAATGGACCTCTCAGACACACAAAATCAACTGCTTCTATTCAAATATCACACAGAATTTACTCTAGAGTTGTAAGAAATGATGAATTATTGAATTTCGTAGCTAGCAAAATTTTAAAAGAAATGATTAGTGAAATTACATAATCTCAAATGTCAAGATATTATCTATTCTGTTAAAATTATTATTCAATAACTGTTTTTTGTTGGCAAGATTAAGACTATGTCATTTTTAAAAATTATACAATTCACAAATTGGTGGTGCAATGCAGCCTAAACTCAAAAATACTTTCCAAGTTGACAAATTTTACACCACTTGGTGGGATTATATTATTTAAGAGTTCACTTCAGTGAATTTTAGTTGAAATAAAAATTAACACTGAATTTGGTAAGTTTATCTATTTATTTTTATATGTTGACTATACTGTTAAAATATCCAACGAGACAAATGAATACCTATGGACTCGTTTGGTGAATATCTTGAACACCAGCTTATTTTCAACCTATTTGCTCAACTAATGTTCAAGCCGTATAGTATAGTTGAATTGGCCAATGAATGAGAGTGCAAAGAAAATCAAGCATATTGAGTAATAGTTGAATAATAAACAGTAAACGAAATAATGAAAACAAAGACTACTCATCTCAAAGGCATAACTACATGAAACATAGTCAACATTGATGTAAATGGGGCGGTTCAGTTAGTGCCTTTCAAGTATAGAACAAAAGAATTATCACGTGGTGAGCTAGGAGTGAAAAAAAAAAATTTTTGTCGTGTTTACAAGTTGATGTGAATAAAGCCAACAAGAGAAAAAGTTAAAAGGTTGTTTTTAAGACAAAAATAGTATTGGTAGAACCACAAATTAGGAAACAAGTATTGTGATTTAAATACAAGGGAATTTTTGACTGATTTTTTCCAGACAAATACCTATAAAATACATAGAATATCGATAGAATAATGACACATAGTCATAAACAGGAAGATTTATATCAAAAATCGTTATTTGCAAGAATTGAAAGAAATCAGATACCTATTTCACGATCTTTGTTATCAATTTTATATTTATTGCATATATTTTATGAACCATTAACTACAATAACTTCAAAATTTATTCATTTACAATATGCATATGATAGTGATACTTTGAATACTAAATATGATATTGGAATAGAAGATTGTTACTATGTTATAAATTGGATAATTTCCCTCACATTTTTAAGATCATTCTTAATGACATATATATTATCACCATTTGCATCAAAATTTTGTCAAATTCGATCGAAAAAAGCAGTTACCAGATTTGCTGAACAAGGGTGGTTACTATTTTATTATTCATCTTCGTTCTTTTATGGATTAGTATTGTATTACAATTCTCCTTACTTTTTAAATAATGATTTATTATATATTGGTTGGCCACATACAAAATTAAGTTCAAGTTTTAAACGATATTATTTGATTTCAATTGCATTTTGGATCCAACAAATTTTTGTATTACATGTTGAACAAAGAAGAAAAGATCATTTTCAAATGTTTAGTCATCATATAATTACTTGTGCTTTACTTCTAGGATCGTATTACTATTATTTTATTAACATTGGTCATTTAATCTTGATTATTATGGATTCAGTTGACATAATCTTATCAGCCGCCAAAATGTTAAAATATGCCGGTTATAAAATTTTATGTGATGTTATGTTTATTATCTTTTTAGTCTCATGGATAATTGTTAGACATGGGATTTATAATTTGATCCTTTATCATTCTATCAAAAATGCGCAAGATTTAGTACCTGAAGGTAAATGTATTCCTGGAGTTTATTCCAAAAGATGTTGGACTCCATTTATATTCAACACTTTTTTCAGTTTGTTAGGTGGTTTACAAATAATTACTTTGGTATGGATGTATTTTATAGCAAAAGTTGCTTACAAAGTCATCACTGGTAATTCGGCTGAAGATGTTAGAAGTGATGATGAAGACGACATACTGGAACCTGGTGATATTCATGAAAAAGTTGATTAATTTGATCAATACTTTTATTATTCATTATTCATATTTATTTTTGCCTACTTAATTTTAACTACTCCTGTACCATAGTCTACATTTAGCATATAAATATGAGTAAATACACCTGAAATCCAATGCAATCACTCGCCTTTTAAACTTGTCTTTTGTATGTTTAAAAAAGCTTTAACTCTTATTAAAACCCTTAAACCTAGTAGTTGACCAATATTCAATCCTAGTACTTTAATCTTACACGGCTGGCTATAAATAGATTTAATGGGGTGCTTGACGACATTGTCGCAGTTTTAGTGGGACAATCTGCGACATTATTATCAAAGTGGTAAATTTCCTAATTGAGAGATTGAAAGGTTTAATTGAATATTGCTCTATACGGTAAGATAGAAATACTTTGTAAGTAAGCATTGTATCCAATAATCTGCAGAATTGTAATCATGAGGTCCAATTCACAAAAGAACCAACAAATTTAAAAGTTTTACTAGTGTATAGTCGAATTATGGATGAACCTAAGATCAGTGGTATTTAAGAGTTAATATGAATCTAACTGGGTCTTTTAACTAAAAAAAAATCTTGCACAATGGTATGTATTGTAAATAAAGTTTAATCAATATTTAATACCGTTCTCTATTCTACAAATCAGTGTTGCCAGAGAAACACTAATAAGAACAAAACCAGATTGGTAAAGTTCTATCAAAAATTCATGTTTATAGTATAATTTCACAAATTATGATTTGATCAAGTATGAATTCAAACAGAATGATTTGATCCATTATGATTGCACACATTACGAGTTCATTGATTGTTGCTAGTAGCCTTAATTTGGGCCGTAATGTTTTGTATCTTGCAACCAAAAAAATGATTACATTATACGATTTGTGAAATGCCACCTGGACTAACTAATTTTCATAAGAAAAAAACGTAAAAGTGATACTCACTAACAGTAATATTCACATCATATCAACTTCTAGTTTCTCCAGTTATTAATGATCGTTTACTAATCTATTATCAGCTTTAATATAGGCTACTAAAAGACGCGTCTATGTGCAGGAAAAATGGGTGATATTTTTGTTTTTGATTTTACAACCATTAGAATCAAAGTGTAACTAGGGTGACTTTGGGTTAGAAACGGTATAGGAAGAGATTTCGCGAGGGTAAAGTGAGTGTTTGTACGATTTATGAATAATTCTGATTGTTCACCAGATTCAAAACTGGAAAATTCCCGAGAATCATCGATTACAGTAGCAGTTAGAGTTCGACCATTTACAACTCAAGAACAAAATTGCTTGATTGAAAAGGAAAATGATTTATTTTTTTTAGGGAAAGCATCATTTAGTAGCAGTGAAAAACAATCTATTCGAAAAAATCCTAAGGGAATTAGAAAAATCATCGATGTAGTTGATGAAAAAATGTTGATCTTTGATCCTCCAGAAACCAACCCTTTAACACAAATGCAAAGACAAGCATTTCCTAAAACAACTAATCGAATTCGTGAACATCGGTTTGTATTTGATCGATTATTTGATGAAGATTCTCGTCAAGACGATGTATTCTGTGATACAACAAAACCTTTACTAGATAGCTTTTTAGATGGTTATAATGCTACTGTATTTGCATATGGAGCTACAGGTTGTGGAAAAACTTATACAATTCTGGGAACACCAGAAGATCCGGGAATAATCTTTTTAACTATGCAAGAATTATACAAAAGAATTGATAACTTATCAGAGACTAAAATTTTTGATGTTAGTTTATCATTTTTAGAGATATATAATGAAACTATCCGTGATTTATTAAATCCTACTGCCGATCATAAAAAATTGATACTTAGAGAGGATGTAAATCAAAAAATTTCCGTTTCAAATCTTTCTTCTCATAAACCTAACTCAGTTGAAGATGTAATGCAATTATTAATTATTGGCAACTCAAATCGTACGACCAGTCCCACTGATGCTAATGCCACTTCTTCAAGATCTCATGCAGTTTTGCAAATTAATGTATCTCAACGGGATAAAATTAGTGACGTTAGTCAACAACATACTTTTGCAACTTTATCAATTATAGATTTGGCAGGTAGCGAACGTGCAGCTGCTACTAAGAATCGAGGAGCAAGATTAAATGAAGGGGCAAATATAAACAAGTCATTGCTTGCTTTAGGTAATTGTATTAATGCCTTGTGTGATCCAAGGAGAAGAAACCACATTCCTTATAGAGATTCAAAATTAACGCGATTATTGAAATTCTCCCTAGGTGGAAACTGTAAAACAGTGATGATTGTTTGTGTTTCTCCTTCCTCTCAACATTATGATGAAACTTTGAATACTTTAAAGTATGCAGATAGAGCAAAGGAAATCAAAACTAAAGTTATTAGAAATAAACATAACTTAGATCGTCATGTGGGATCATACTTGAAAATGATTACAGAACAAAAACAAGAAATAGAATTATTAAGGTCCCGTGAAGCAGAAATCATTGATCGAAATTTGCATAAACAAAAAGAAAACATTATCAATTGTTTAAATTCGATGCAAGATTCAATTGCGCAAGTACGAATATCGTTAGAAAAGCAGTTCAATGAACGCTGGAGAAAATATTTCATTTTAGCCAAGAGAAAACTACTACTAATTCAAAGAATAGATATAGATACATTATTATACGAAATACTGCAAACTGAACACAAACCTCAAAGCAGCTCCATCATAATAGAATTGGGTGAACAATTGATTTCCAAGATAGATTCCCAAATCACTGAGTTAGAATCTCAATACAATTCCAGAAATGAACTAGACTACTTGTTTAATGAAAAATCTGAGCATGTTTTAAGGAGGTTAAATGAATTAGAAGGCTGGACTGATGAAATGTCTAATTTGTATATCTTATTGATGGAAAAGGAACATGAATCTTTGGAGCGAGAAATACTATTTCATTCATCAATTCTATTTGATTATTTGGTTCACCAGTTACATGATTTTCGATTTTTACCTCGACATTTGGCACACTCATTGGTTGACGATATATCTAACAAATTGATTTCTATTTTGGAACAATTAAATGGAGGTGATTATGATGTTGCAATAGAACAATATGCTTTTGAATTTATGCAAGCCAAACAACAAGAAAATGAATTGTCAAATGGTTTGAAACGACCAGGATCGCCAGTAACATTGTCACCTCCAAGGAATTCTAAAAGAGTATCCAGTAGTAGCACTGCAACTCCCAAACAATCCCCTGTGTTAAAGAAATCACCAATTTTAACGATAAAAAAAGTTCGATGGGATGTACCAAAAAATACTGACATATCAATGATTGATAGCGATGCTAGTTTTGACGACTCAGTTTTACATATGCCTAGGAAAGTGTCAAGCCAGAGTGCAGACCAAAGTACCTCGCCAATAGGTAGTGATTTTATATTGGATGGTGACATAGACTTTGATACTTCAATTCGTTCATCATCACCTATACTGAATCCACCAGTTAGCATTAGTAAAAATATCACAAATACTAATGGAAAGTTCAACAATCGTCGATTGTCGATGACATTAACAAGTTCTGATGAAGATATTGCTTTGAAAATACCTTTGTTAAATAAGCAAGCTAGCAAAAAAGTACTCAGTAGTACGTCTGATACTTCGGATACCTGTCGACTACCAGTGCCGATACCTGGGGTAGCCTCAATGCCATCGCCAACATTAAACACAACACCGCAAATTGGCAACCCAATCACAAGTCCAAAGTCAACTCCAACATTTTTATCAGGATCTCCTCCCAAATTTCCCAATATGGATTCACCATCAAAAATTATCAATCAATTTTCTTCTGTCAATAGTAATAATAGAAATATTGAAAGTGTGGGATCTGAAAAAGTTGAATAATGAAAAACTTACGAATGCATATATAGAATAAATATATTCTATCCAGAAACTGTAGAGTTTTGAAGTGAGAATGAATTGTGGAAATTACTCATAAATCTACAAGTTAATTACATTTTGGTATTTTATCAAACTTACACACTAAAGGCAAACTTTTATGGGTCCATACTACAATGTTGGGTTCTTCGTTAAAACTATGGGGTTAATAAAACCGGTCCATCCTTAGTTTGAGTCGATTACACCTACTAACGATATTCTTCTCTTCTATTATCACCTCTACCATAGTCATCTCTTCTGTAATCATCTCTTTTCTCATCTCTTCTGAAATCATCTCTTCCATAATCATCTCTTCCATAATCATCTCTTCTGTAATCGTCTCTTCTTTCATCGCCTCTAAAATCATCTCTTCCATAATCATCTCTTCTGTAATCGTCTCTTCTTTCATCGCCTCTAAAATCATCTCTTCTGTAATCATCTCTTCTGTAATCGTCTCTTCTTTCATCGCCTCTAAAATCATCTCGTCTACCATCATCGCGGCCAAAAAACAGGCCCGAACCTTCTTGTTTGTGTTCTTTACGATCTTCCCATAAATCTTCAGCTTCATTAGCGACAATGGCACCACCAATGGCACCAGCAATCTTTCCCAAAGTTGAATGATGACCACCAACTTTGCCTCCTAAATATCCACCTGAAAGTCCTCCACCTACAGTCTAAATTTGTTAGTAAAAAAATACCCCATACCAATTCTATTTCTATTGTACATACTGCCAAGAGACCTCTTTCCCCAGATTCACCTTCTTGTGGTTGTTGTTGTTGTTCATTACCACCTTGGTATTGACCTTGATTACCTGAAGAATAAAATTCGTTTGCTGACATTATAATAAAATTTGAATAATGAAATTAATATGATTTGATTTTCAACTATTTATATGTTCGTTTAATTGGCTATGTAACTGAACATCATACTGTGGTGTCGGCTAAAAATGCCATCCACTCCTACTCCTCGTTTCATGTCGATATGACGTGGGTTCCAAATCATTTTCTTTTGGGATTTACCAATCCCAATTTCAATCTCAATCAAGCACGAATTGATGGAGTACTACTAATCTCGGATTTAAACCTTTTCTAACTTCTAATATTTACTGGTATTGAGTCTCTAGCTAGTATTGTCTTAATCACTGTATAGCCTGATTATACCTTTAAGCCTGGTTCACAAACCTCCTTAATCAAAAGTGCCCTGAATCAGGCAATTGATAATAAACCTTTGTAATCAGGAATATACATGAAAATTTGATAACCTTCAAATTAAATACTGACCAACAAACTTGAGGTTATATTAGGTAAATTGAAGGATATACTAAGCAAGCAAGGTATATACTTTTGCTATTTATTGAACTTAAAATTGATTTTTTTAAATTAGGCGATTACTGATTACGAGTAATTTCTTTAATCTAAATATTTTAAATTTATTTTAAATTGAAGTCTTGACAATTCAGACTTGTTGTATAGACAGTGAAGAAGTATGTAATCCAATAATCAAAGTCTGGAAATTTATGATAATAAATAGTTTACATAATAATACAGTCTTTATCTTGAGCAGTATTGGAATTTTTTGAAGGTTTCTTCTTAAGTTTCTTTGAGTGTAATTTCAATTCTGAAACAAATTTTGAATCAGTGATTCTTTCCAATGATTTTTCATCCCCATTTTCTGCCGCTTTTTTATACCAATTTTGAGCTTCAGATAAATCTTTAATACAGCCAATTCCTTTTTCATAAAAATTTGCTAATGCAAATTGAGCTTTTGGTAAATCACAATTTGCTGCTCGTTTAGCCCATTCAAATGCTTCATTTTCATCTCGAGGTAAATGGGGTTCACATCCAACTAAATACCAAGCACACATTGATAACATGGAATCTGGATCTCCTCCTAATGCCGCTTGAGTAAAATAATGAATTGATAAGTTACCATCTTGAGGTACTACATCACCACTCTCATAAAATGAACCTAATATAGCTGCTGCTTCAATATGCCCTAATGCAGCTGCTTGAGAATATAACTCTAAAGCATACTTTCTATCTTGTATAACAATATCTTTAAATCCGGAAAAATATATCTTTCCTAATTCAAATGGAGCAGCAGCTATTAATTCATTAGCAATATTTGAAGCTCTTGTTAACCATTGAATCCCCATTTTTTTAGTATCCATATCTGATGATAATCCCATTCTACCATAAAATGAATAAATCCCTAATTTATACATAGCAGCAGGATGATTTTTTGAAGCAGCTATTTTTAAATATTCCATTGATTTACGTGCGTCTCTACCAGTACCTAACCCTTCTTCATAACAATATGAGGTTCTATATGCTGCTTCAACGTGTCCATGTTTAGCAGCATGAACAAACAATAAAAATGCTTCTTTATTATCAACTTTACCTAATGCTCCTGAAGAATAAGCATCAGCTAATAAATATTGAGCTTCAGCATATCCTTTATCGGATAATCTCCGTAAATAACGAATAGATTCTTTAATCAAAGCTTGTTTAAATTTTTTTTCATCAATAATTTCGGACGAATTTTTCGAACCTTGTTGTTTAGGAGAAGATTTAGTGGAATTAGGAGTAAGATTTCTAATTGAAGCATTATCAGGAGTATCATCTAATAACAACGCAGTTTGTAAGATATATTGAGCATATTGAAAAATGACTGCTGGATCTGATGATTTTTTAGCATTTTTACGATATAATTCAATAGTTTTAATTCTTGGTAATAAATTAGTTGAATTTGAACCTAAATATTGTTGAATAATGTTTTGAGAAAAATCGATTATTGAACCAGTATCGGCATTTCTATCATAAATGAATGACGAAGTTGAACTAACTGATCTAGTATGGCCGTCACGAATTATATTTTTATATGGTGTCAGTAAATTAGTTTCTGATTTAGATAAGTGAGTATCAACTAATCCATTCAAATTCAAATTAGTCGCGGAACTATTAGTGGATAAACTATTAGTTGAAGGAGAATTACCTTTCAATCCGGTAAAAGATGGTGATAGTAAATGATTTTGAACTTTGGATAAACTTTGATTATGAAAATCGGCGTTAGTTGAGAATTTGGGAGACGAAGGTTGTGAAGGATAACTGTAATTATTTGCATCAGTAATATAAGAAGCAGGGTAGAAACCATTTTCATGATGAATATCATTTGAATTTATATGATCGTGATCAACAACATTATGAGGATGATTATTATTAATATTATTAATACTATTAATATTATTAATATTGATATTGGTTGTATCGTATTGATTATTGTAATATTGGTTTGATTGTCGGTATTCATGGGGATCTTCGTGATTATATCGATCAGGTCCATAGCCTGGCTCTGCGCCAAACCCATTGCCGACGACACCATCGTTTACCATAACGTA
>JANIWI010000116.1:0-25989 GCA_030705115.1 Suzukiozyma pseudoglaebosa | reverse complement strand
CCAATTACTACCACCTCAATTATTCCACCTACTTCGTGTAAAGTATGCACAAGTTATACTACAACTATTATTACCACTGACTCAAATGGTAATCCAACAACTAAAACTGGTGTAGTGATTGTAACCACCACCACAGGCGGTTTACCAATTACTACCACCTCAATTATTCCACCTACTTCGTGTAAAGTATGCACAAGTTATACTACAACTATTATTACCACTGACTCAAATGGTAATCCAACAACTAAAACTGGTGTAGTGATTGTAACCACCACCACAGGCGGTTTACCAATTACTACCACCTCAATTATTCCACCTACTTCGTGTAAAGTATGCACAAGTTATACTACAACTATTATTACCACTGACAAAAATGGTAATCCAACCACTAAAACTGGTGTTGTTGTTGTTAATACTAATTCTAATGGTGTTCCGTATACAACTACTTCTATTATTGGAGGCAAGCCAATTCACTGCCCAATATGTTCTACTTATACTTCCACTGTTGTAACCAAAAATGAGCACGGTGTACCAATTACTCAAAGTTGTGTGGTAGTTGTTACGACCACTGCTGGTGGTGCTCCATGGACTACAACTTCAGTCATTGGACAGAAGCCAACTAATTGTCCAGTATGTTCTACTTACACTACCACTGTTATAACCAATAATGAAAATGGCAAACCAATTACTCAAAGTTGCAAGGTAGTTGTTACTACCAATGCTGGTGGTGCTCCATGGACTACAACTTCAGTCATTGGACAGAAGCCAACTAATTGTCCAGTATGTTCTACTTACACTACCACTGTTATAACCAATAATGAAAATGGCAAACCAATTACTCAAAGTTGCAAGGTAGTTGTTACTACCAATGCTGGTGGTGCTCCATGGACTACAACTTCAGTCATTCAAGGTGGTTCTCAAGGTTCAGGATCTAGTGGCTCTGGTGGCTCAGGATCAGGAGGATCTGGTAATGTTGGCAACAACCAGGCTACAACTATTGCCCAGATTACCAACACCAATGTTGGCTCCCAAGGAAGCAGCGTTCCTAGTGTTTCCATTAGTCCAAACGCCGCTTCAAGTCCATCGATAAATTCGATTCTTTTAGCTTTTGCATCGATATTATTTTATGTCATGTATTAGATAATTAACTTTTCGTTATTTAAAACTTTAAATGTTTTATTGCTATTCCTCTTTTCAGTTCTTCAATCTTAGTTCTTAATTTTCGGTTTCCCATGATTTTTATTTAGGTCAAATATAGTTTATATCTTTAGATCTATAACAGTTTACTTTGAAATTGAAATGTAATTTGTATTGTAATCGTAAGTGCACAATTATAATTATAACGTTTAATAAAGTGTTGAATACACCCAGAAAAATAGTCCATGATATTGACTAGGATTTCAACATGAAAACATCCAGGAAAATGTACACATATATATACATATTGCAAGTGAAACTTTTTCGCTTGAACAATTGCTCCCGGTGGCCAAGCTGGCTAAGGCGCGAGACTGTAATTTGTTTCCTCAAAGATATCTTGAGATCGGGTGTTCGACTCACCCCCGGGAGATTTCTTTTTGCCACTGTATTCAACTTTTATGCTTAAAGTATTCATAACAATAGTCATTAATTTGAAATTTTTTTGTAAGCAGTTGTATATTTAACATTAATTAGCTGAATCAAAACTAACTACCCAAATTGGACAATCGGTTATCGCACTACCACTGTATAGAATTTGATGTTTGATTTTGCCATCTATAATAGAAATAACAGTAATGTCGTTTAAAGGTAAGTATGGAAGACGAAGTAGAGGTAAGAGTAGCGGAGAAGAGTCAATTGGTACTAACAGTTAGTCACTATTAAGAATGCTGGAAAAACCTATGATATAGAATTGTCAAACGATTCTACGGGGAAAGATTTTAAACAAAGTATTCAAGATGCAACCAATATACCAGCAGTTAGACAGAAAATTTTGATTAAAGGGGGGAAAATTCATGACGATGATGTGATTAGTTCATTGAATTTGAACTTGAGTCAACCAATTATGGTTTTGGGTACTGCTGATAAAAATTTACCTCAAAAACCAGTTGAAAAACCAGTATTTTTGGAAGACTTGAGTAAAAATCAATTTGTAAATTTGAATAATGAACCAAGCGGGTTAATAAATTTAGGTAATACTTGTTATTTTAATTCAAGTTTACAAGTTTTGTATCAAATTAATGATATACGAGAAATTTTACAGAAAACTAGTCAATTTGATGATCAAACATTTATGAATTTACTTAAATCAACATTTAATTCATTATCGAAAAAATCAGGTCCAATAAATCCTCAATTGTTTTTATTGACTTTCAGAAATTTATTTCCCCAATTCGCTGAACAAGATAATTTTGGTCATTTCAAACAACAAGATGCTGAGGAGTGTTTTTCCCAAATCTTGACAATTTTAAATAAAAACTTAAAAACTAATGATTTATTTAAAATATCTTTCAAAGTAACTACCAAATGTATCGATTTACCTGATGAACTCGAAGTTTCTACGTTAGAAAACAGTTTTAAATTAAATTGTCATATCGATATTAAAACCAATTTTTTGAGAGATGGGATAATTAATGGTCTTACTGAAAATATTGAAAAATTTAACAGCACTTTACAATCAAATTCAAATTATCAAATTTCTAAAAAGATCACTAGATTACCAAAAATTTTGACAATTCATTTCATGAGATTTTTTTGGAGAAGAGATACTCAAAAGAAATCGAAAATCTTAAGAAAAGTTCAATTTCCTCATGAATTAGACTTGGCAGAAATGTTAGATGATTCAATTAAACAAGAAAAGATTGAAATGAGAGACAAAATATATCAATTGAGTAAAAATAATCTTGATTTAGTTCGAGATTTCAAGAAATTAAAACCAAATGGAAAATTAACCCCTTCAGAAATCGAGGAAGAAAATGAAATGAAAATAGAATCAATCAAAACAAAATTTCATGATGATTTACAAAGTTTAACTTCCATTAATATCGATACTACTACCGAAAACTTATCATCGGTTTATGAATTAACTGCAGTGATAACCCATGGAGGTTCTTCAGCAGATTCAGGTCATTATCAATCTTATGTCAAAGATCCAACTGATTTAGAAGGAGAAAAATGGTGGAAGTTTAATGATGATAAAGTTAGTTCAGTAAACCAAGAAAAAATTGAAACTTTATCAGGAGGCGGGGAATTTGATTCAGCATTGATATTAATTTACAAAGGTTTAGGATTATAAAACGATGCATTGACAATTAAGCCTTTATGGTAATTTTGCAGGATTTGTTTTTCCATGTTTGCCTTTAAAATTGACTTCAATGTAGGTAGTTGGAAGAAGGGCAAGACAAAAGTTAGACAATTGTTTTTGTCTTGGGTTAGTTTGATATTAATAGAATATTTTAATACATAGATCTCTATTGCTTAAGCTGATATTGTTAGATCTGTACACAATCCCTGCGACTTAAACTGATGTTGCTTGATCTGAACAATGTGTATTGGTTAACATGTGAATGTAGAACCGTGTTGACTGTTTCCTCTACTGTGAAAATGATAATTTACTAAATATTAAGAAATGCATGAAATAGATTTATATACACAAGAAGACATCGTACAAACTTTTGATTGATAAAGGTTTCAACCAAGTTTTTCAGAGTTTCATTTTTATTGTTGTTGTTGTTGTTTTTACATTATTCATTGGTTTTAGTTCATTAAAATAAGTGTATACATCCATATAGAAATACATCAAGAATTCAATTATAAAATACAAAGTACAACCAATTAGACTTAAATCTCTTCAAATATTTCTTTAGTTGTTTCATGTTAGTTTAAGCTCAAAAAATTACTTCAAAATTTTTTTGAATGGTTTGTGTTTAGCATAAACTCATAACTCTGCAAGTATCTCTTGGTGGTTTTATGGTTGTCAATTTTATAAATCTTTTACTAAACTGGTAAATTTTTCAACTTCTTCCCAACAATTCAAAGGTTTACCTTGATTATTTTTCAAACATTGTAAGACTTGATACCTTGAATCAACGATATCGGAAGTTGGTTCGACTCTTGCCAGCTTAATATTTTCTTGCAATACTTTAGTTAAATTTACAACTCTTTCATTGCTAGACTCAACCGATAACTGAGGCTTAACATCCTTTGATATAGCAGAATCAGTAGTTTGTTGAAATTTTTCAATTGTTTCTTGTTCCAACTTTTTCAACTCTTGAGCAACTCGTTCTTGAATATACTTCTCGGTATACTGAGCTCGAGAATAATCTGACTACAATCGTTGGTTAGTATTGTATCTATAAATTACTAAGCCCTGGCTGTTTAGCTGTTTTTCGATACATACCTCAGCTGAAGACTCTAATTGGGCCAAAAACGAGGAACTAAAGTCAATGGGAGTATTTGGAGTAAATACCTTGGTTTCCGGTTTAGAACTATTATTTCCCATATCCTATATTCACCAATATTATTGAAATTTATTCAATGTTAAAACCTTTATGGTGAAAAAGTTGGAGGGTCGTGTGCCAATGGCAAGATTTTTCATTGGGCTAAAAAATCGGGTCAACTTTTAAACTAAACAGTTTAACAGATAGGGAAAAGTTTTTCATCATTAGTGATCATGCCACCAGTTCAGCAAGTTCAATATGTACAACAGCAAACGTCGAACTTTGACAAGTTCAAGATGGGATTGATGATGGGATCAACCGTGGGAGTATGCGTTGGGGTTTTATTTGGAGGGTTCTCGATCTTGCAAAACGGGGCAGGACCAAATGGAGTGATGAGAACGCTAGGTCAGTATATTATGGGATCTGTAGGAACTTTTGGATTATTCATGAGTATTGGATCGGTAATTAGATCTGACACTCAGTTCCAAGCTTATCAACGAGCAATGATGTCTAATCAACAAGCGAGATTGAGAACTATCTATAAAAGCTAACAATGATTACCCCAAAATCACAAATGAAAATTAATTGGAAAATAAATAATCGACACATGGTGAAAATTTGATATATCTAGGTTTGGTGTAAATAGTTAAGATATTCAATGTATGTATCATAGTAAAAGTTGTAGATTTAAACAAAATTTATATTAATGACAAACCAGGAATGAACAAAAAAGAAAAGCATAAACATAAACATACACATAAAAATACACATACACATATACATACACATACACATACACATACACATTACATATAAATAAGTATATATATATGTAAATATATATATATATACATATAAGTATATATACTTATATATATAAGTAAATAAATATATATATAAATATATATATGTATTTATTTTCATAACCTGATAGTTTTTTAAGTTGGTAAATGGTTTCTTCTTAACAACAGTTCAAATATGTTTGCTTTGTTAACTACATTAATTTTCTGTTTATTTGTCATACTCTTGCCTGGACTACATTAATTCTGGGTTTATTTCACATCCATTGGCTTTACCTGCATTAATTCCCCATTCATTTGTTCGACATTAAAATCATGTTAACTATAAAAGTTCCTGATGCTATATTCGCTACTTATACATGGAGTTCAATTTCCGTTTGTGATTGTATATCATATAGATACGATAGCCCAAATTCAGGAGTTTGAATTCGATCTTGTTGATTCAAATTCTTTGATATTTGATTGAGCAATAATTTTGGCTCTAGTATTGGTTCACTACTTAGTTTAAACGTACCCCAATGAATTCCTTTCATAAACTTTGAATTAGTTTGTTTGAAAATTTCAACTGATTCTTGTGGTGATATATGTCTTGGTTTTTGATGCCATGAGGGACAATACTGTCCTATTGGTAACAACGATAATAAAATTGGTCCAATTTTTTTCCCAATTACATCGAATAAATCTTTCAGATATCCAGTATCACCTGTGTGATAAACCAAAGCTTTTCCATTTCTTTTAATAATATATGAACACCATAAAGACTTGTTAGAGTCAAATACATACCTTCCCGACCAATGCATAGCAGGAACACATTCTATTTCATAAATATCATCATTTATTCGACCTTGGGTTGTGATATAATCATTAATTGGTACGGTATCCCACCAATCCATTTCTATAACCTTATAAACCCCTCTTTTAGCAAACTTTTTTTTTAATCCCAAAGGCACTATCCATGTAGTTGAGTTACCAAATTTTTTAATTAAATTCATTTGTAAATGATCAGGATGATCATGAGATACCAAGACAAAATTCAAATTATCATTGGTTGCGTATTTGATATCTTCAAAAGACATTGGAGGTTTATTTAATCGTTTTGGACCAAATTTTTCTGATATTAAATGTTCACTTAAAATTGGATCAGTTAAAAAATTAATTCCTGAAATTTGCAACAAACAACATGATTGACCTAGCCAAGTTAAAATCATTTGTTCATGGATTGAGGGCAAATATTTAATATCACATTTGTAGTCAAATAATTTGGGTGAAATCTTAGATAATAAATTTTCGAAATTGCCTGTTTGTAAGCATTGTTGAAATATTTTAGAATTATATCTAATTTGCTCTAAATTCGGTTTATGAACTTTTAAAAGATCTTCAACTTCAACTGCTCCATCTTTGGGATTAGGTAATTTATCATGAATTTCAATCCTGCTTCCATAGATACTTTCAAATAATTCTAAAATTCGAACAATCATGAATTCAAACGCTGTTTGAGGACGATACTCTTCAAATGGATTCACAAACATCCCAGCTACTACTGCTGATTGAAATCGGGATATATCAGCCTCCCCCGTCTCTTCTAATCGTTTCACTTCAGCCTGTCTTCTTTTGATCAAATATTGAGTTTTCACTTGCATGTACATCTCAAATGAAGCATAGGAGAAAAGAACCCCAAATCCAATCCTCGACTTGATTGATAGCTGCGTCCAAGTCACCATCCAGTCGTAGTAGTATTGTTTACCAAACCTGTTTACCTTTGTTTACAAAATTTTAGCTTAAGGTTACAGAATTTTAATCTACGCATCGAAATTTTATAACCGATGATAAACCCAGTTTTATTAGCAAAATCTATACAACGAGGTAAAATGTCATATATAAGAGGTAACTAATGTTTTTTGACAACACCTCTAGCATCTGCTTGTTCCAAGATGTACTTTTTATAATCGTGAATACTACCTGGAAATATTTTCACGGTATTATCTTCAGCAATCCAAATTTGGTTACATACTCTGTCAATGATATTCACATCATGAGAAACCATTAACACTCCACCCTGGAAGTTATTTAATGCTTCCGCTAACGCATCCAAACCTTGAGTATCCAAATGATTCGAAGGTTCATCAAGAATTAAAATATGAGGTTGTGATAAACATAATGCTGCGAAAGCAACTCTTGATTTTTGACCTCCAGATAACAATTCCATTTTTTGTAAACCTAGGGAACCAGTTATCCCAAATGACCCAAGATGACGTCTATACTCTTCATCTGATTTACCCGGGAAAGTAGTCGACATCCATGATACCGCAGAAAGATTTAAATCCATGGCATCAACATGATGTTGTGCGAAATAACCAATCCTTAATCGACCATTTCTTGATACATAACCATCTAATGGATTCAATTGTTCCATAAGTAATTTTAATAATGTGGTTTTACCAGTACCGTTACCACCAACAAACGCAATTCTAGACTCCATCAATACATCTAAATCAACATTACGTAAAAGAATTTTTTTAGGATCATAACCAAAACTAACATTTTGTAATTGTAATATGGGAGGCGATAATTTTTCTGGATCAGGAAATTTAAATGTAACAACTTTGTCATCTTCTGGAGCTTCTAATAATGGTAACTTTTCTAATTTTTTAATTCTTGATTGTGCTTCCTGAGATTTTGCAGCATTATACCTAAATTTATCAATAAATTCTTGTAAATGTTTTCTATAAGCCATTTGATTATCATATTCTCGTCTTTGGTTTTTAATTCTTTCTTCTCTTGTAGCATGGAAAGAATCAAAGTTAGCACCCCGGTAATAATCCAATCTTTCCGAATGCTGATGAATAATATCAGTAGCAACCTCATTTAAAAATGCCCGATCATGCGATACAACCAATACAGTTGATTCGTAACTTTGTAAATATCTTGCTAAATATGTGATAGAAGGAACATCCAACATATTAGAAGGTTCATCCAATAATAATAAATCAGGTTGACAAAATAATGCTCTTGCCAAAGATAATCTCATTCTCCAACCCCCAGAAAATGATTTCGTTGGTAAATGTTGAGTTTCTTTTGTAAAACCCAAACCATATAATATGGCAGCAGCTTTTGATTCAGCTTTGTCAGATTCCATGTCATATAATTTTTCAGTAACATCTTGCAATTTTTTATCCAAATCTTCACGTTCATTGTCTAATTTTCTAACTTCATTTGAGTCTTCATCAAATTCTGCTCGTAATTTTTCAATTTCTTGAATTCTTTCGGAAATTTTTGATTCTTCATTAAGTAAAGATTTTCTCCAAACATCAGCGTCTAAAACTGAATTTAAAGCAGAAGTATCATCTCCTCTAATTTCTTGTTCGACATGCAAAATTGTTATATGTTTAGGAATATCCAATTCTCTTCTAGACAAAGCTCGTAACAATGTCGATTTACCAATACCATTTTGACCCACTAAACCATATCTTCTACCATAAGCCAAAGTCAAAGAAGCTTCCGATAAAATTCTTTGGCCATCACCAACATAAAGATCAAATTGATCAATTTTGATATCTTTTGATTTACCTGCACTCGAACCAAAATCAAGAGGATTAATTTCCAAGAAAAATGAATCATAATCTTGTTCCTTTTTATCATTCAATAATTTAGAAGCTTCATATTGAACAAATTTATTATTTCTTTGAGCAACTTTTTTAGCAATTTTACGTTCTTGTTTCTCTAATTTTTTCTTATCAACTCTTGATTCCATATTTCTACCAGTATGTTCAATATCATGACTTGAATTTAATAATTCCAAACTTGAATTTATATCCCTCTTTTGAGAATTTTGTTTTAATACATTTATATCTAATAATCTTTTAGAAGTATCACCCGTTATTTCTAATTTAGCAATATTTTTTGATAATTTCAATGATAATTCTTGATTATATTTATCAATTAATTTATTAATCTTATCAATTGATCCTCCAGCATTTATTAATAAACTTTTTATAAAACTCATTTCATCATCAATTGAAATTTGTTGTGCAGTGACACTATCTTCGGTAGCACTCGACACATGCTGAATGTATCCGGCAGCATAATCTGCTACTATGGGATCAATCGAAGGCACTGCCTGACGTACTTGTAACCCAATATTCGACATATATATATCTAATGATTGAAACTTTACTACTGTTGGTAACTTGCAACCAAATTTTCACTCCTACTACAAATGAAAAAAAATGGTCGGGGAACGACTGTTTACCTACACATTTACTAACAAGTAAAGAAGATTAGATTATTATAGAATTAGAGTAGATTATGTAGAGTAGATTGGAGGATAAAGCCAGGATTATTACAATATGGATCAAATGAGAATGAAATTTCAAATAAAAAAAAAAAATAATTCATTGTATTGAAAATAGAATATATAAACTTTAACAATTAGGTTAATAAACCAGTTTTGGTTTACTATCTAATTATCTAAAGAAGCAGCATTGATATTTATTAAAGCTTTAATATTATTTGATTAACTTATAAAGCAGCATTAATATTTATTGAAGCTTTAATATTATTTCATTAACTTATAAAGCAGCATTAATATTTATTAAAGCTTTAATATTATTTCATTAACTTATAAAGTAGATTTAATATTTATTGAAGCATTAATATTTATTTCATTAACTTATAAAGCAGCTTTGATTTTAGAATCTAATTTGCCTTGAGATTTCAAAGCTTGAACGTCGGAGTTACCTCCGATGTGTTCACCAGCAATGAAAACGTTAGGAACGGTTCTTTGGCCGGTTAATTCTAATAAAGCTTCTTGAATTTCAGCTCCATCAGATTCTTCGTCTAATTCCAATACATAGATATCCTTAGTGATTTCACTAATAGTTTGTTTAGCGGCTTTACAATATGGGCAGTAAGTCTATTTGTTAGTAACAAGATTGAAAAGCAAAATCAAAAACCTTTGACTGGATGGCAATAAAAAAACCTAAAAAAACCTAAAAAACAACATTGTACAATGAATCAATAAAAAAACCTAAAAAACCTAAAAAACAACATTGTACAATGAATTAACTTTTAAGAATGTATAAAACCTAAAAAAACCTAAAAAACAATATTGTACAATGAATCAACTTTTAAGAATGTATAGCTTTATCATTATATCTTGATAGTTTATATTACAGTTTGTAAGATTTTCAATTAATGAATAGTGAAAAATCCTAATTTTTAAATTGCTTGATATCTCAATCCGTGTGGTAAAATTTTAATTAAAATTTACAATAACTAATTATAATCATAAACTAAGGTTCATATTATCTCCTTAATATTGTTGACCCTAAAAGATCCAGTTAAGTTAAAAAAAAAAACCAGGTTAAAATTGAAAGGGTGATAATACATACTTTGGAGGCAATGAATACAGGTTTGCCTTTAATCAATTGTTGGACTTTCTTGGTAGTAGCTTGTGAAACCATGTTTGAAATAGTAAATGTTCTTTTAAAAACAGTAGAAAGCATAAATTGACAACCTTCACTAATAAAATATCAAGGCTGCGAATGCTGACAAATACTCTCCCGCTAAATCGCCTGTATACAACCAGGGCAATAGCCTTGTATTAGATTACCTGGCTTTAATTGAAGAAATATATACTGTAAACATATACATAAAGAAAAAGAAAGATATAGCAATGGAAGATATAGCAATGGAAACATATGGCCATGAAAAGATATAGCGATGCAAAGATATAGCCATAGAGAGATATAAACTCAATTTTAGTAAACTAAACCCCAATGACGTAATGATATAATTGATTGTCTAGACTATACCAATGAAGTAATTATATAACTGTTCATCTAGACTATACCAATGAAGTAATGATATAACTGTTCATCTAGACTATATACCAATGAAGTAATGATGTAAAGTGTATCTATACTATATACCAATGAAGTAATGATGTAAAGTGTATCTATAGTATATATTAATGAAGTAATGATTTATCTATTTATCTCGACTAAATACGTGATTATATAATAATCTTACTCAATTTAGGCTTGGACTGTTACGTTTCATTAACTAATGCTAATTGCTAGAGCTGGAACTAAATTTAAGATTGATTATTCTCAAATTATTTATAAGTTATTTCGGTTTTATGGATAACTCACTGTCTAAAAGTATTTCTACATTTGTAAGTTCTCTCAATCTACGATTGCATATCTACAAGTATTTCTTGTAAGTTCTCTCAATCTACGATTGCATATCTACAAGTATTGTCACTCTTCTGATAATTTCAAACTTAATTCATTTTGTCAGTATATCACTATACACAATGATCTTTAACAATAGAAATATGGTACGCTAATAAATATGGTACGCTAATAAATATGGTACGCTAATAAATATGGTACGCTAATAAATATGGTACGCTAATAAATATGGTACGCTAATAAATATGGTACGCTAATAAATATGGTACGCTAATAAATATGGTACGCTGTAAAATTATCAAATATTTTCATGGTTTTTCAACTTTAGTTTCATGGTTTTAAATCTTGTATTCATCATTACCATTTTCAAAAATATTGTGGGGGATAATTTCGATTGAGTAACCATCAGGATCTCTAATAAATCCAATTGATTTAATGTTACCTTGATTGAACTTTAAAGACCAATCTAAATCAGGATACTTTTCCAGTAACTCTTGACAAAATTTGCTGGGATTAGAACATGAAATACATGTATGACCAAAACCTTGAATAGCCCCATTTTCAGTAGAATTACCATTATGATATCCTTTGAAATTAGGATCACTTTCTGTACCCCAATTATGAGTTAATTCAATAATACCTTCACGATCAGAAATATCAGTAATTTCTTGATCTGAATGATCATAACCCAAAAAGTATAATGTAAATTTTGCATCATCAAATTTTTTCTGTTTCAATAATTTAAATCCCAAGATATCACAATAAAATTTCAATGATTTTTCGGGGTCCTTAACTCGAATCATGGAATGATTGAATTTATATGATTTACTATCAGTTTTATTATCAATTTTGTTGATACCATTTTCAATTAATTCAATCCAATAACCGTCAGGATCTAAACAAAAGGCAATATCCTTTTGTCTACCATCAGATAATTTTTTCTTAAATGAAACTCCTTTATTCAATAAATCAGATTCTACTTGACTAATATTATCAACTGAAAAACAAATGTGACCAAAACCACGATTTTCAGATCCATTACCATTATTAATTTTGAAATTATCGTCATTTTCGGTGCCCCAATTATGACACAATTCCAATACTCCGGATCTAGCAGCCCAATTCAATTTTTTGTTATCATCATTTTCAAATCCCAACATATAAATGGTGAATTTCATACTGGGAAACGAAAATTCATTAATAAGTTTCATGCCAAAATTTTTAACATAAAAATCAATAGACACTTTAGGATCTTTGATCCTTAAGCATGTATGGTTCATCAAGAAGGAATCGTCAATCAAACTCATGGTAAAACAATAATAAATGATAAATTTTAATTACCTATCAACTGAATCATTTTATAGTGCGAATTAATCCGAGACCATTGCTACTTAACTAATTGCTGGAACCAATTGCTAAATTTTCAAAAACCAACAAAATAGTCACTACTTCTAAACCATTATCATCTCACCATAAGGTATAATTCTTGTAAATTGTCGGTATTGTTCAAAGTTTATCACAAAACCTAGGTTTGCAACTACATTTCCTAATTGGGAAATAGTCGATCAATTATCATTGGAGAAAGAACTATGGAACAACAGAAGATAGAATGGTAGACCTGGTAGGAAGAGACCAAAAACCGGAAAACGGTGACAAGTGGGAAAATCAAGAAAGTTTAAAGGGATTTCAACAATTTAAGTAATGATGATTCTATTGATTGCCAGTTTAAATTTGCTGATTGTAGATTAATCGAGAGTATTATTTAAGAAGTTATAGAATTAAAACTCAAACCATATGGAGTATCTACTCTGTAGTTTACTGAGTTAGCTAGATAATACTGAGTTTACTGAGTTAGCTAGATAATACTGAGTTCACTGAGCTTGTTTTATTTTCGGGTGTTATTGTAAACGTCACCATTATCATTGACCTCGAGTTAACAAAAGCTGTAGCTGGGTCTGTTATTGTAGCTGCTTCAAGTTGACTCATTAGATTGATTTGATGTATTGCTTAAACCAGACCCATCCGTGAACAAATTACAAATGGTGGACAGAGACCCATTACGTAGAGAAATTAGATAATTATTTCGATATTAATCAAGATGAATCCACTATGTAAATAAGCTGGAATACAAAAAAGATTTATTTGAAATGAAAAAACCAAGGCGATTAATTTAAGATCGCTTCATCAATTGAATTCATTCAATTATTTGTGTTCACTGGCACCAATTGTAATCTTTCCATTAATTACTTCATCTCTGTAGACAGTTAAACTCACTTCACTATTCTGTAGAGTTGGATAAATCATTAAATGGAAATTATTGGTGTAAGAGAATCATGGATCAATTCACACGGAATGCCCTGGTAATGAACTACATACATACTATTTTTAATTGGTAACAACTACTCAATCTCTAGTTATAACCTTGTTTATCTTGCTCATCTTATTCTTCTTCAAGGTTTGTTAGCTCTTTAGTAGAAACTAAAATCCTCGGCTCGAAAACTTTTCAACCGACCACACTAAACGACGTAAGTACTTGAGGTACGACGACCACAGACGAGATTTACCAGGTTTGTTGAAGATACAGACGAGAGGTTGATATTGGGTTTAGTTGTAATTAATATGTTCAAAGGAATTACCCGATATTTTTCATGTGGTTCAACATTGAAATCATCATATACTACTAAACCAAGAAAGACAATAGTCGATATTGCAAAGAAATATAACAATAATCAGCCTATATCGGTGGTTACAGGACATGATTTTATAACTAGTAAAATTATTGACAAAGCTGATGTTGATATTACCTTAATTGGTGATTCGCTTGCGATGACAACGTTAGGTTATGAAGATACCAATGAATTACCATTCGATGAATATCTTTATCATGTTAAATCGGTTCAAAGGGGTAACAAAACGTCGCTATTGATTGGAGATTTACCATTTGGCAGTTTTGAACAATCAATTGATCAAGCAATTGAATCAAGTATCAAATTAATTAAGTATGGTAAAATTCAAGGTATTAAGCTTGAAGGTGGAAGCGAATCAATAATTCCTACAGTAGAAAAATTAATTGATGTTGGTATACCTATAATGGGTCATGTTGGTTTAACTCCTCAAAAACATAATACTTTTGGTGGGTTTAAACTTCAAGGTACAACTGTAAAAAATTGTTTACAGATTTATCAAGAATGTTTAAATTTACAAAAAGCAGGTGCTTTTGCAATTGTTTTAGAATGTATCCCCAATAAATTAGCTCAATTCATTACTGAAAATTTATCAATTCCAACTATTGGTATTGGGGCTGGTCCTTATTGCTCAGGTCAAGTATTGGTCGTGGCTGATATGTTAGGGATGACAGATCCTCATGAATTTCACACTGCTAAATTTGTTAAGAAATATGCCAATTTCTTTGATGAAGGTGTAAATGCTATAAAAACTTACAATCAAGATTTAATTGATAAATCATTCCCATTACCAAATGATCATGGATATAAAATCAAAACTGATGTTTTACAAGAATTTAAACAACTTGCTACCGGTCTCAAATAGTAATGAACCCTATTAAATTTCATTATATTATCATATTCATTATCATAATCATTATCATAATCATTATTTATACTTGTAATTTATATACGATTTCAAAATTTAACAATTAAACAATAGATTATCCATATACAATAAAATAATTATATTATATTATATTATAATTACAAATTATACAATAGATTTCATATTCGATTCAAATCGACAGTACTATTCTTGTAAAAAAATGATTATTAAAACAAGTTGAAAATCATTAACCAAGATTTTGCACCCATTAATACAACATGTGAGAAAAATTTCAAAAATTTAACCATACAATGACTATTGATATAGAAGGTAACACAGATAAGAGAATACTTCGGGTATTCGTTGTAAGACACGGCCAGACTGATCACAACGTCAAGAAGATAGTCCAGGGACATCTTGACAGTGAGTTGAACGATGTTGGTAGGTTGCAGGCTAGCAAAGTTGGAGGTTTATTATCAACAATTAAAGTCGATGATTTGATCTCGTCCGACTTGAAACGATGTGCTAATACGATGGATTATATAAAGACTCATCATCCAGATATACCTGTGAGGTACACTGAAAACTTGAGAGAGAGAAATATGGGACCTGCTGAAGGAATGTATCTTCAAGATGCTATAGATAAATTTGGGGTTAATTTCAGAAATTTAGGCGAAACCAACCAAGATTTGGTTAAAAGAGTGGAACTGGAATGGAAAAAGATTATCAAAATGAATCAAAATAGTCTAAATATCGTTCTATGTAGCCATGGTGGTGCTATAACCAGTTTCATCAATAGTTTATATCGAGATCACAATTTTCATTTACATGAGAATTTATCTCCTAATGATTTAAAAATTCCCTTCAATACTTCAATAGCAGTTATAGATGTTTTAAAGGAAACATCCCACGGTACAATTCAAGCTTTCGGTAATACAAGCCATCTAGGGGGACATTATGAAGTCGAGTTACAAAATTTAGTGTGAGCACATGGGCTAATCTTACACTAAAAATTAGTAGAAATTTTGTTATAGATGTATAGACATAAATTATTAAGCTACAGGTATGAGTTTTAAATTGTGCTTTAATAAAAACACTTAAACTATTATTCTATTATAAAAATTATGTATGAGTAAAACAATCTTCTTGTATACTATTGTTTATTTTTTTTTTTTTTGAATTTTTGTCTTTAATTGATTATAAAAATATTCATACTAAAACATTGATCTTTTCCATAGTATTTGCTCTTGAGAATGAAGCGTATCTTTGGAATGGATCATTTCTTTCCAATTCGTATTCAGGATTAATCTTTGCCTTTTTATTCATTTTTCTAATATAGATACGTTTAAACCATTTCCAAGCTTCGGCCCCCATAAAAAACAAAATAGTACAAGCAATGGCAACCCCCCATTCATATCCAATTGGATCATGCAAGAAAACTTTGTTGTTGATAACTGGAATATAAACAACTGGGAAAACTGAAAAAAATCCACCAACATTCGAGTAAAATAAAAATTTGTTATCCCATAAATCAATTGCAGTTTGCTTCCACCATGGATTATCAGTATCTTGTCTCATGTAAAATAATGAATTGACTGGATGAACACATTCCCAAGCTAAAATCAATGCACACCATGTCATAGTAGCAAATGAAGCTGATCTACCCCTAAATACTAAGTTACACATAGTACCACTAGAGGTATTACAATTGATACCTAAGTTACCGTCACCTTCTCCAAAAACAATAACAACAAAACAAAGTAAACAACTGGCAGCCATCCAGAAACCATATGCTACCATATCAATGATAACTTCCCAAGTAAAAATAGTGTGATTAGGTTCTTTTTCTAAAATATCAGCAGCGGCTTTTTCTTGACCTAAACCCATAGCTGGAAAACATGATGTAACCACTAAAATCCATAAAACTTCAACGGGAGATAAGGGGAAAACAGAAAATCCAGAATCATCAATGAATGCTAAACCAATCATTAAATACAAAGCTTGAGCAACATTTTCAGCAAGCAATTGTAAAACGAACTTTTGGATATTGGAACTCATTCTTCTACCTTCTTCAATGGCATTCAAAATTGACGCGAAATTATCATCAGTTAAAACAATATCTGATGCGTCTTTAGCGACATCAGAACCATTTAAACCCATGGCAATACCGACATCAGCTTTCTTCAAAGAAGGAGAATCATTAACCCCATCCCCTGTCATAGCTACAAACTTGTTTCTTCTGTGTAAAGCATCAATCATTCTAACTTTGGTTTCTGGAGCACATCTGGCAATAACTAATGGTAAAACGGGTAATTTGTCTATTTCGTCATCAGATAATGCATCAAAATCATGAGCAGTCATAACCATAACTTTCACAACTTCATCAGCATAATGATATAAATTATGAGGAATTATACCAACTTCTTGAGCAATTGCTTTAGCAGTACCTGGATGATCACCAGTTAACATATGGACATTAATACCAGCTTTATGGCAAGCTTTAACAGAACCAGCAGTTTCATTTCTTGGAGGATCGTAAATACCAATTAAACCTTGGAAAGTCAAATTACATTCCACAGATTCACGGTTTTGTAAATCAACACCTTCGCCGCTTTTAGTGGCAAAAGCTAAAACACGCAATCCTTGAGAGGATAAAGCATTCATATTCATTTCAATCAATTCAATATCTTCTTTAGTTAATTTCTTAGGAACTTGATTATCAAAAAATTTTGCATCATTTTCCTCATGGCCATACCAAGTGTCACAACAAGATAATAATCTTTCAACTGCACCTTTTGAATAGACTTGAATTTTATCATTTTGTTTATAAACTGCAGACATTCTTTTAATAGATGAGTCAAAGGGAAATTCAGCTAAATGTTCATAATTTCCTTGTTCAATAACACTGGGTCTACCATAATCTAATCTGGTAGCAAAAACTTGAATAGCAATTTCAGTGGCATCACCATGAGCTTTCCATTCTAAATCACCAGTATCTTCATTCTTAGTTTGATTAATAGTGGCAATATTAGCTAAAGTAGCAGTGAGTAACCAATTATGGAAATTTGTGGATTCTTTATTTAATGGAGGAGGTACATTGTAATCAATTTCTTCATCAGTTTCTTTGATGAAATATGGAGAATATTTACAAAATTCGACATCTCCTACAGTAGGATTGAAAGCTTCATTTGAATTGGCAACATTAAAAGTACCAACATTTGGAATCCAGACTTTTTTAGCAATCATTCTTCCCTGAGTTAAAGTACCAGTTTTATCAGAACAAATATCATTAATACCACCCAAAGCTTCTAAAGAATCTAATTTTCTAACAATGACATGTTTACTAACCATGACTTTAGCACCAACAGCCATAGTGATAGTTAAGACAACAATCAAAGCTGAAGGAATCATAGATAAAGCAACACAAATGGCATAAATGGCAACTTCTTTAGTAACGTTAAATTTTTGAGAAGCAAAAACAAGAATGGCAAAAACAACTGCAACAAAAAATAAAAAGATTGCTAACCAAGATAATTTTCTTTGTAAAGGAGTTCCCACGGTAATACCTAAAACATTACCAATCATATCTTTGATTGTTCCAAAAAATGCTCGACTATAAGCTTTTGCTGGAGGTTTTTCACCATTAAAAGCTGATTTATCAACTCTTCTAATAATTGACGAATTACCTCTCAAAGAGCTAGCAATTTTTCCAATTTCAGTATTCAAACCGGTACCAATGACAATACCACTACCTCTTCCTTTAGAGACAACGGATGAAGAATAAGCTAAATTTAATCTATCACCTACGGAGACGACTTCATTATAGGTTATATTATGATTTTTTACCACTGGTAAAGATTCACCTGTTAATAAAGCTTCGTCAGTTTCTAAATTCATCGAATCAAAAAGACGTAAATCAGCAGGAATAGTATCACCCACGGCGATATGGACAATATCACCTGGAACTACTTCTTGAGCTGGGATAGTTGTATCATCACCATTTCTCAAGACACGAGCGGTTGGAGATGATAAATTTCTTAAACTACCCATAGTTTTTTCGGCCTTCATTTCTTGAATGAACCCGACAGTAATGTTAATACCAACGACACCAGCAATCACCCCACCAGAAATCCAATCTTTGATAGCAAGAGCGATAATCATAGAGATGATCAATACTAGAATCATGGCATTTAAGACTTGATGGGCAATAATCTTGGTATAAGATATTTTATCATCTTCACCTAATGAATTAGGGCCATATTTAGATAAAGCATTTTGAGCCTGCAGTTCATTGTAACCAGTGTCAATGTTTGTACCATAGAACTTTTCGACATCAGTCACCGATAGTCTGTAAGCTTCAGTTTCATCGTTGGCAGTCTTTATATGTGTGGTTGTAATAATATTATCTTTTTCTAATGAAGATTGAGTTGAAGGTTTTTCAATCATTATTTCGATTAGTCATAAAAGGTTTTTTTTTCTTTTCATTTTCAGGGGGCATCACTTATATATATATATATATGCTTACAATACATAAATCTATATTTGTGCCAGTATCCTGATAACAGCCAAGAACTTCAAATTTTAACCAAGAAATTTCCGGTAGATTGCTTAAATTTCACCCGACCTTTGTGGGAAGTTTTACCGAGTCAACAATAAATAAAACCTATCACTTTAAAACAGGTTCAAAACCACATAAAATTATCCTAAATCATCATAATCATCATTAGCATCTTCTTCTTCTTCTTCTTCTTTGTCTTCTCTCCTTCTTCTAATTTGTTGGACTATCTCTTGTTGGTTATGTTGTTTGAGTGCCGGGGGTTGGTGGGGGGAGAAGAAAGAAGGTTACCGGAAATAGTTGTAGTCGTTTTTGACAATTTGTTGGACTTCCGGTATAACCCTCGAAATTTTTTTGTTATCATCAAGGAACACTAACGGAAGTAAATCAAGATTAAGAGAACAAAAGGCAAGAAACCAAAAGAAATGAACAAAAAAAAGATAAAGAACATGTAAATGGTAAAAAAAAAAAAAAGAAGAAGAGAGGAGAAAGGATAAAATAGCAAGATTATTATTAATGTTAATAAAGATGTATTTAAACCTTTAGTTAGTGATTTGTCGATTCTTTTTTTTATTATCTTAAAAGATAATGGTTGGTTTATGACCACGAGGGCATTTGTACATATGCAACCGGAATTAAACGTAGATAAAAATATTAATTCCATTTAATCAGAAATAGAATTAACAATCATGAAAAATAAAACAATCAGGAGAGAGAAACAGACAAAGAGAAACAGAGAAAGGGAAACAGACAAAGAGAAACAGACAAAGAGAAACAGACAAAGAGAAACTCCCTCTTCTCTGTCTCTTACTTTCACACTCACAAACATATACACATACACATACACATACACACACTGTCACACTGTCATACTCTCTCCCACTCCTACAATCTCCCACTCCTGTCTTATCTCACTCTCACTTTTTTTTTTTTCTTTTTTTGTGGTTAGTAAAGTTTACGGTTATCTAAATTCAGAAATAAGCTCAAGAACAATAGTAGGTTCTTTAATAATGGTTGTAAATATGTAAATAATAAATCAACCGAGATAAGCATCATGGAATAAATATTAACCAGATTGATCTAGTTCTCGGCATTTAAAAAGTTGAAGGATTTTTTTGCTTTCTTTTTTTTTTTTTCTTTTTCTATAGGGTTTGAATTGATTTTCATTGCTCTTAATATCAATAGGTGTTTTGTGATGAGTAGATAATATTATATTGACTCGCAATCATTGTTTTTTGCAAAATTTCATGGAGTAATTTTTTTTTTTCCATACATTATGATTATGTGATAATACTATGTCATCTTTAAGGCCACAGTAGACATAAAGTGTTTAAAGTATGAAACTAATAGTATCCTAATTGGCTGTTCGGAGATTGCTGAGAATTATATGAATAATATAATGTAATGTCTCACTTGTAAAGAAAACTAAACTGAAGTCAACAGTTTGATTAATTGGACATGGTGATATTACTATTGTATTGTAATGAATTTCCAAAAAGCATATAGATGTAGATAATTATAGATAGATATAAAGTAAATAGATATATAAATACACATATATATATATATATATATACATGTATGTATGTATGTATGTATGTATGTATGTATGTATGTATGTATGTATGTATATATTGTTAATTTACAGGATACTTTGGTTATTCTATTAGTTATCAGTAGTCCAATAATATGTTTTCAATAACTAATATGTACCGTTTTATGTCATTTTTTTATTATCATCTTGTGACTTTATCAGATTGCTATTTATAGCTATTGGAACCATAAGATTACTTGGCATTACTGTTGAATTATCCAAACCAATACTGGAAATACGATTAAAGTACTACTACTTTCGTTTACTGGTTGTTTTTCTATTTAATTATTGATCATCAATTTGAAAGCTATTGTTATCCACTCGCAAATGTGGCGTGATTTTTACCAACTAGCAAAACTAACTCTCTTATATGAACCAAACTGATTTTTCACTTTGCAACAATAGATACCAGTGTTAAAGTTTCTACAATATTTACTTAAATATCAATATTGACATGTAACTAGGTTTCGATGGTTGACGTTTATTTGTTTATTGTTTGTTAGATTTTATTTGATTTAACCGGTTTTCTTGACCACCTGGTATACCTCGGAGTCATCTTTACCGGAATTGATCCAGTTTCGGAAATTGGTGATGTTATCGTAAATGCTAAGAAATAACTGTCGCCAAGTTGGAAGGGCAATGGTGGGTGGGGATAATAGAGAAAAAAAAATGTGGTATTGGTATTGACTTCCAGTAAAACAAGCTTAATACTTGTAAATGAAGAAGAGTAGAAAAAAAAAAGACAAAAACAACCCCCCCTAAAAAAATTAGAAAAAAAACATAAAAAACAAAATTAATACAAATAACACCTCCAAACCATGTTAAAATACACAATAAAATTGTTATTGTTATTTTTATTTTTATAATTGTAATTATAGTCATAGCATTGTAATGATCGATTATGATTTTTGGTCAAAATTTCATATCTAATTTTTTGACAATTTTTTTTTTTTTTTTTTTTCTTTTTTTGTTGGTTGATAACCAAACTTGGCATTCTTGTTGTTTGTTAGTTTTGGCTGGTTTTTGGTTTGATGCCTTACGTATGATTCACTCGGCATATCGTCTTGGTAGATAAAACAAGGAAAAGAGCCATGACATTGCCATGATAGTAAATATTGAAATACTACTTGGTTCAAGGTGCTTAGCATGAGTGTTCCATAGTAAAGGTAATCACAGAATGATATTTTTTTTTAGAGATATTATTAATGCAAACTTATACAAACTTCATCAAATAAATTGAATCTGGTAACAAAGCAACAACAAAAAAGAAAAGAACCAACTTTGGTAGTTCTCAAGATCCATATCAACTTTCGTTCTCAACTTGAACCATACCATACTGTTCGATCCTCCGCTTAATTCAAGATTTATTTTCATGATTGACTTGAGGTAGTTTTGATAGCCGCGATGAGATAAGGCTGAGGCTGAGGCTGAGTGCAGGCTCCAGTGAAATGTATGCCAGTGGTTGATTTGGATTCAATGTCAATAACTCTAGTATTTAAATGGACAAAGACGAAATGAAACAAGTGGTTATAATTGGTGGGTCGTTTGCAGCAGCTGCAGCCCTCAAATCGGTGTTGGCAGTACAAGAACTGGTCAATATTATAGTTATTGCTCCATCAGATTTTGCTTGGAATAATTCAGCTTCTCCCAGGTTGTTGATTGAACCAGAAAGAAAACAGGAAACAATCGTTGATTTTCGAAATTTAGTTGAATCGAGAATTCAAAATTCAATTCATCAAGGTAAATTTATTAAATCAACTGTAACAAATGTTGATTTAGATGAAAGAAAACTTAGTTATGATGATCAAATCCTTACTTATGATTACTTGATTATTGCTAGTGGTTCAAGGTATATAAACAATGCATTTAAATTATCCAATTCTTGCGATTATAAACAATCATTCGAAGAAATTGACCAATTGTCCCAAAAGATTAGTCTGGCCAAAACTATTGCTATCATTGGAGGTGGAGCAACTGGAGTTGAAGTCGCTGGTGAAATTGGTTTCAAATATGGTAAATCTAAGAAAATTGATTTGTTTACTGGAAGTTTGGCTCCTCTACCATTGTTAAAAGATTCTACAAGGAAAGCAGCCATCACAAAATTATCAAAATTAAATGTAAATGTAATGAATAATATAAAAGTTAAAGAATTTACCGAAACCAGTATAAGTTATGATCAGGAAATTAAAAATTATGATTTAGTTGTTCCTACTTTTAAAAGCATCCCTAATACTGATTTCTTACCAGAAAAAGTCTTATCTTCAACTGGATATGTTTTGGTTAATAATTCATTTATTTTGAAAAATTATCCTAATGTTATAGCTTTTGGTGATGTGGCCCACTGCACTAAAAAATCCATTGCAGACATAATATATTTTCAATCGAAAGTCGTTAAATCATCTGTCAATCACTGGTTTAGTGGCCTGTCTGTAAGCTCATATTCTCCTAAACAGATGTTACTAGTAGCAATTTCCAAGAATGGAGGTGTAGGTGAAGTTTTTGGATTACCATTTCCTAGTGTTTTAATAAAAATTTTCAAGTCTAGAGACTATGGAATTAAACAAAGTGCTAATTATTTTTAATAGCTGGAATTAAATTCAAGCACTTAAAGAGTCACTAGGTTTTCCAACAATAATAACGTATAAATTTATCTCATTTTATTTTTACAACTTTGAACCATAATTAATCGCTAATTACTTTCAATAATCTTGGGTTGGTTTAAAAATTAAAATACGTTTACGGCACTAGATAATTTGCATTGAATATTCTAAAGGAGGAGAAATCTTTAAGTTTTGATAATACATAATATTGTGTAACATTTTCAAGTTTGTTCTAGACTAGTGAACAGAAAGTCAAATAAATAATTATTTTAATACTTACTTGATGTAAGTATGAAGGTTAATCTTACTTTCGATTAGAAGGTAGAATTTTCGGGATGAAGAGGAAGATAGATAATATTAAAAGCTATATAGATTTACCCCCCCCCCTTTAACATTTTCATCCTAATTTTAGATGGCTCTCTGCATGCTAAACTTTTACGGCATATTTCTTTTAGGCTTTTCCTACTTTTAGAAAAACTCAATTTAGTTCCATTTAAAGAAAATTTAGTACAAAGCAGGAGAAGCTTATTTTCTTCCACAATTTACAAATTGATTTTAAAGAAATGATGTCTAGATATCCTTGAATATACCAGTAAAACCCATATTATAAGCCTTTTATTATATATTGAATAAGGAAGCACAAATTTGTATTATGATTTAGTAAATAGTAATAAATATAATTGCTGACAAAATAGATAATCAGTAGTATTCAAGTAAGAAATATTCATTACCTTAATTCTTGCCGTAAACGATAAACGGAATTTGTTACTGAATTCTAGCTTGATTATGAAAATCTATGCAATTGCAAGTTTGAGACCTTTGAATTACGATAAATTTTTTGATTCAGTCACTTGAGCTTACATCACAAACACAGTTGTCCAAATTTAAAGATCGATGTATATTTTTTTTAATAGCTCAAATCTCAATTACTTCTAAATTTATAACTATCAATAAATTCGTCGTAAACAAACAATTAGCCAGAAATTAAGTTTATGAATAGTTTACGAAAAACTTGAAATTTTGAAAACTTTAATTTTTTTTAACCCAAAGTGATAATTCTCTCCGGGTTTCCACAATTTAAGGGTCACGGTAACTTGCGTAGAATATTTTTATCTTTATCTGACTTTAGAAAACCAATTTTCAATGTCTTTCAAGTAATTTAATAAAAAACCATTGGTATCCAAACCTTTTTGTTCGTATCATGGACAATGCTTATTATTGAATTATAGTAAATTAATACTCTACATCTAATTATGTTGCTACTTTTAAATTCATATTCGTAAACTAAAATGAAGTGGTAAAGTTAATTAAATGATATAGAAAACGCAAATTAGTTGCGCTAATTTGCGTTTCTACCGAAAAATAATTGATCCCTTAAATATTACAAAAAATATCAACAATTCTGGTTGATGCTTCAAATAAATGTTAGCTGGCTAAGAATTTTTCCCATTTGAATTAACCCAATAATTGAATAACTTAAAGTATTCATTGATTATAGTAAATATTCTATAGCAGGTGAAACCTTCTTGATCGAATCAACTTCATAATTTAAAGTAAGTACGTAAATTATGAAATTATAGTTTCAAAGGCGGCGATTTGTTTATTACAATATTATTTTCTAATTATAACTATTGAATTCTATTGTTTTTTCAATCCCCTAACCCGTCAAAAATTTTCTCTTCAAGTTAGTATTATTTGAGGTCACAAATAGTATAGATAAGATAATGAAGACAATAATCGTTCACTTTAGTAAGACGCTTATATGTCTTTTCAAAGATACGAGAAAATGCTCGAAAAAAATAATCTTTTTAAAAAAATATTATCAATGAACAATACAATCGAAAAACTTTGAAATTTACGGAATTGAAATTGAAATAGTTCCTAATGTAAATTGTATTAAAAGTTGTACTGATTTAAAATACGATTAATTCCTTTTTTATTTTTGGTAGATCTTTTGTTCTCTTTCCAACATCAGCATATATAATTATTTTTTATTCCCTATACATCTAACACAAAATATTTGACAGATAAGTTCGAGAAGTAACTTTATTTTTTATCAGAAAATTAAGTGGTTAATAGTGTACACCAGACAATACTGTAAGTAGAAAGTAAACCACAAAATAATAGCTTATGTACTGGTACATCCACTCCTTTGAATATTTTATTTCCTGCCTTTGTTCCCAATGTTTTGTCATCTCCAACTCCTTTTTTTAAAATACTATATTAACTATACAATCTGGTGTTAAAATCAAAAGCATTACCATATCAAAAATGTATTT
>JANIWI010000115.1:0-26312 GCA_030705115.1 Suzukiozyma pseudoglaebosa | reverse complement strand
TTTTTTTTTTTTTTTTTTTTTTTTTTTTTTTTTTTTTTTTTTTTTATTTCTTGACAGCAAGAATTTTGTTATCTAAGACAAAATGACACAAAATCCAATGTAACATGAGGATGAAAAATGTAACGTTAAATTTTAACAATGTAACTACAAAACTTGATTACATTATATTACAATCAATCAATGTTGAAGTTGGTTGTATTGATATTTACTCTGTTACACTAACCAGTTGAATTCTTTATATAAAAACAAGTAAACTGGTCAACTGAAGGTTTTTTTTTAAATTCGTTGTTATATAACAATGTCGGAAAAACAAGAAAGATATTCAATAGAATCTTCAAATAAAGTATCTGATAATGAAGTAATGGATAATTTTCCAGAAACTCATTTGGATTTGAAACATCATACTTCTCAAGAGATTTCAAGTTCTGGTAAATGGTATGATAAAAAAATTTTAGGATTCAGATATTCTGATTCCATGATTCAAGTGGTTATGGTCGCCCTTGTTGTATTTATGACTCCTGGGATGTTTAATGCTATTAGTGCTGTTGGTAAACCAATTTCTGATGTCGCTACTTCTGATAATGCTAATGTCGCCTTATATTCAACTTTTGCTAGTATTGGATTTTTTGGAGGTACTATAACTAATGTCATTGGAATTAAACCTTCTTTGATGTTTGGTGCTTCTGGTTATATTATTTATACTGGATCTTTACTTTGTTTTTTTCATACTGAAAACAAAGGTTTTGTGATTTTTGCTGGTGCTTTTTTGGGTATATGTGCTTCAGTTTTATGGGCAGCTCAAGGTACTATTATTATGTCTTATCCTACTGAAAATACTAAAGGTCGAGCAATTATGGTATTTTGGGTTATTTTCAATTTAGGGGCCGTAATTGGTTCAATCATTCCATTAGTTAATAATATTGATAATCAAACTTCAACTGTTAAAGATTCAACTTATATTATATTCATGGTATTGATGGGAGTCGGAATACTTATTGCCTCGCTTTTATTACCCATGAATAAAGTTTGGAGAGCTGATGGTACTAGAGTAATTGCTGAAAAACATCCTTATTGGAAAGATGAATTATTCGCTTTAGGTAAATTATTATGGAATGAACCAAAAATTTATTTAATGTTCCCCATGTTTTTCGCTTCTAATTGGTTTTATACTTATCAATTTAATGATTTTAATGCTGGTAGATTTAATTTAAGAACAAGATCATTAAATTCTCTTATTTATTGGTTAGCACAAATGTTTGGTGCTATTGTTTTTGGTACCGTTTTAGATTTAACTTTTTTACGTAGATCTACTAGATCAAGAATTGGATGGACAATTTTGTTTGTCCTCGGAATGGCTATTTGGGGTGGTGGTTATGCTTTCCAAAAAACTTTCACCCGTGAAGATGTGAAAGAACTTGTTGCTATTGATTTTACTCATGGTAATTATATTGGCCCTATGTTTTTATATCTCTTTTATGGGCTTTTTGATGCTATTTTCCAAAATTTTATTTATTGGACTTTGGGAGCATTATCTAACAATCCTAAAAAAGTGGCATTATATGCTGGATTTTATAAAGGTATTCAATCTGCCGGTGCTGCTATTGCTTGGAGATTAGATGCTATCGAAACTCCTTACATGACTATGTTTGCTTCTTCATGGGCGTTGGCAATAGCTGGTTTACTAATTGCTGCTCCTTTGAATTGGTTTTACATCACTGACCATACTGATGCCGAAAAAGATGGATTGATTCAATTAGTTGATGAATCTGAAATTGAAGTCATCAAATCTCAAGTCGATCACAAAGAATTAGCATAAATTGTTTTATCATTTTATTTATTTAGTTTTAGTCTGTATACTTTTTTATTTTATATTTGGTTTTACCTATTCAATATTTACGAAATTCACTATTTAAAAAACTAGAATCAACAACATCGAGTAAAACATTTCTTCAACACTCCTAATCTTTTGTATATGATTGCCATAAGCATAAACTATTTGCAAAATGAATTGTCATAACCACTAACTATTACGCCGCAAAAAAGGCGGCGTAAAATTCAAATTATATACAGGAAAATAAATATGCAGGAAACCCATCTTTAAGATTAAATGTTGTAAAATGAAGATATTACTAGAATTAGTTGATTAGTGATGATAAAAGACGATTCACTCTATCTATATAACTTGACTTTGAAGCAGCCGTCATGTTACAATCAAACGATACTAGGGCAATTTATGGGAGACAAAAAATCTCAAGAAATATTTGTTAGTAATGGAACATCAGTTCAACTATTGAAACCAAACATTGACAGTGGGAAGATTGAAATAATATGTCAACAAAACTTACTAGGAGTAATATTCAAGGCTCAGAAGTTACGAGCGATAGGTGCTAGCAAAGATTCGGTTGTTGTAACCAGTGATTCTGGTAATATAGTAATACTAGAATTTGATCTTCGATCTAATAAGTTTGTTTCTTTAGTTCAGGAACCTTATGGTAAGAATGGCTTTACTAGAATTAATCAAGGTCATTATTTATCGGTGGATCCTTCTAACAGGGTCATATTAATCTCCGCAATCGAACAAAATAAATTGCTATACAAGATTGAATCAAATCATGATGGTAGTGTCGAATTAAGTTCTCCATTAACTTCTAGTTCGAAAGGTATTGTAACTTTTCAGCTAATTAGTCTTGATACAGGATATGATAATCCTCTTTTCGCGGCCATAGAATCCGATTATATTAAATATGATAATACTCCGTTCACACAAACTTCTCGACTATTATTGAATTATTATGAGTTTGATCAAGGAATTAATCACATTGTGAAGAAAAAATCTATTGATATGATTCCAAATTCTTCAAATTATCTTGTTGGTTTACCATCTCACATTGGTGGTTTATTAGTATTTGGTAAATCTTGGATGATTTATGACAATTCTGTATTTTCAAAAACTCCATCTAGAAAATTTGCTCCATTGCCAACTAGGGATGATCATACTGATACCATAATTGTTAATCACGTTTTTCATAAATTGAAAAAGAAAGATTTCTTTATCCTTTTGCAAAGTTCTGAAGGTGACACATTCAAGTTGACATGCCAATTTGACGAAGATAAAGAAGTTCTTGAAAATATCAATCTAACTTACTTTGATACCATTCCAAAATGTAAAGATCTTTGTATTTTGAAAGGAGGATTTCTTTTTGCTAATGTTTTGAATGATGACAAATTATTCTATCAGTTTGAGAAATTGGGTGATAATGAAAATGAATCAACTGTACGAACAATTGATTATAATGGATCAGACTATTTGAGTTCAAAATCACATTTCAAGGTTAAACCCCTAGAAAATTTGTCCTTAGTTGATACAGTCAATTCATTATGTCCTGTGGTTGATAGCAACTTAATAGATTATCAAACTTCTATGGAATTGATAACTCTTTCGTCGACTGCTCAAATTAAAACATTAGTACAAGGTATACCGACTACAACTATTGTTTCTTCTGAACTTCCTTTAGTACCGACTGGCATACACAAAACCAAATTATTCGCTGATTCCACCAGTGATGAATACTTGGTAATTTCTTCTTCATTAGATTCTAAGACTTTAGTGTTGAGTATAGGAGAAAATGTAGAAGAAGTAGAGGATTCACAATTTGTTACAAATCATCCAACGATCAAAGTACAGCAAATTGGTATTTCTTCTGTTGTTCAAATCTATTCAAACGGTATAAGGCATATAAAACACTCAAAGGAGAATGAATCAATATCTAAGAAAGTAACTGATTGGTATCCACCGGCAGGTATCACTATCTTGCATGCCAGTACTAACACAGAGCAAGTTATTATTGCATTATCAAATTCAGAAATTTGTTATTTCGAAATTGATGTGGATGATCAACTAATTGAATACCAAGAACGAGTTGAGATGTCAAGTTTAATTAAAGATATTGCCATATTATCGGATGTAACAAGAAAAAGCTATTTTGCTGTTGTTGGTTGCTCAGATCAGACCATACAAGTACTCTCTTTACAAAGCCACAACTGCTTAGAAATGGTCTCATTACAAGCTTTGTCTGCAAATTGTAACTCGTTGACATTAGTATCATATAAAGATTTCACTATGATTCATATCGGGATGGAAAACGGTTTGTACGTTTGGAGTAAGATGGATGAAATCACAGGTGATATTTCAGACACCAGAATTAAATATGTTGGATCGAAACCTGTGAGTTTATACAAAATTCATTTAAACTCGGAAAGAATAGGCATCGTCGTTATATCTTCTAGTGCATGGTTGAGTTATAACAATCAGGATAATGAGATGAAGTTAAGTTCTTTACTAGATATAGAGATAAACAGCTGTACTTCAATTGTTTCAGAAGAAATAGGGGGTGAAGCCATAGTTGGTTTATCAAAAAATAGCTTATTATTCTTTACAATTGGAGATGGTGATTCATCAGATTTCAACAGTCATGATAATTTTGTGATGCATAAAATTAAACTTAGATATAACCCCAAGAAAATGTTACTTGATTCAACTAAGTCTTCAAATATCATTTATGTGATTGAATCAGAATATAATTCAAAGGGTCAATATCCAGTTACGGATTTAGACACTAAACAAATTACTGGAAATGAAGAGAATGAAGAAGAATCAAAAAAACCGCAAACGATGAAGGACTCTTGGGCATCATGTATTCAAGTGATCAAACAAAAGGAAAAGAAAGTTATACAATCTATCGAGTTTTCGGCTGAAGATTCTTTAATTTCGATTTGTAAGTTGAAATTTTCTTCGTTAAAGGAGCAAACAAATCATGTCATAGTCGGTTTAACAAAGAATCAGAAGTACTTACCAAATTCTTTTGAAAAAAATTATTTACTCACGTTTAAAATAACCAAAAATAAAACTTTAGAGTTTTTACACCAAACTGAAGTTGATTACCAACCAAATTGTATTTTGCCTTTTAATGGGCGATTATTAGTCGGAATGGATAACTATTTGAGAATTTATGATCTTGGCCAAAAACAACTTTTACGTAAGTCTTCAACCCAATTCGAATATTGCAATACGTTTGTCAAGTTGTTGTACCAAGGTGGCGAAAGAATTGTAGTTGGAGACGCAAGTAATTCTATTTCTTTTATGAGATTTGATGATAATGAAAATCGATTTATCTCAATAGCTGATGATATTATGAAACGTCAAATTACAAGTATTGCAACATTAGACTATGATACTGTAATTGGTGGAGATAAGTTTGGAAACGTATTTGTCTCAAGATTGTCGAAAGCTATTTCTCTGAGATCAGATGAAGATTGGGGATTAATAAAAAACCAAGAATCTTATTTAAATGGAGCTAGTTCCAGGCTTACTCCTCTTTGCGAATTTTGTCTTCATGACATACCTACTGCATTTTTTAAAGGAACTTTAGTCTATGCTGGAAGTCAAGAAAGTATTATTTATTCAGGGTTACAAGGTACAATTGGTTTGTTAATTCCCCTATTATCAAAACAAGAAGTGGAATTTCTTGTTAAATTGGAGCTTGCCTTACGTGAAGAATTTGGTAATTTTTCTGAAAACTTTGACAAGTCTAAAGAAATTAATTTACTTGGGAAAGACCATTTAAAGTTTAGAAGTTATTACAACCCCACAAAAAATGTAATCGATGGTGATTTAATCGAGAAATTTTATACACTCAATATGGTTTCCAAATTGAAAATATCGTCAAAAGTTGATCGAAATCCTTCAGAGATCGATAGAAAGATTGCAGATTTAAGAGGAAGGTCCGCATTTTAGTAAAATAGAGTTTATAGAATTATAGAGAGACAGACTACTCAAATTTGTCATTAAAAATAAACTTATTACAGGCATTATCATATAAACTTCATTGAGAATATCTATGCAAATTAAAACACAAGTGAACCGTCCTAGAACTTACTCTGTATGCCAATGATGTTCTATTTTACAGTTAAAATATAAATGGACTATCATGAGTTGATAGTATCTTCTTTTTTCGTAGAATCAACTGCAGTATCCAATTTTAGCTTAGTTGGGGTTGAATCAGTTTTATCCATATCTTCTTTGGTATTGAAGCTATTAGAATTTGCCAACACTTTCCTACTTAAGGTTGGAGAACCTTGACTAATCAGTGCATCACTATTCTTTCTGTTAGGTGTCTGACCATTAGGTGTACTGAATTGCACAAAATTCCAAAATGCGGGACTAGATTGGTTTGTATTTGCTCCATTTGCTAATAACTTTCCATTCGCAGCTGTTTTAGAACCTCTTTCAGGGGTGAAAGCTTCCAATGGAACGATCTTTTTTGGACTTGTAAAACTTAAACCTAATTCAGTATTTTGAGTTGTTTGATTTTGTGCTAAGCTATGGTTTGTACTACTATTAGAACTACTGTTAAAGCTAGTAAAATTATTTTCTCCTTGATATGGTGTATTTCCATTTGCATGCGGTGGAGGTAAGTTGAAAAGATTAGTATTTGCACCTTTAGGTATTTTTGGGGTCGTTGCATTGGAATCTTCAAATTGTCTTATAGGTGAACTTAGGTCTGATTTGGCATTTGAAGTTGAAATGGTTTGTGATTGTGACTTTGATTGTGGTTCATCCTCCTGCTTTTGCAGCTGCTGCGGTTGTCGTTGTTGTTGCCCCTGCTGCTGTTCCTGTTGTTGTTCCTTCTGTTGTCTCTGTTGTTCTCCTTGTTGATTTACTTGTTGTTGTACTTGTTGCTGTGCTTGTTGTTGTGCTTGTTGCTGTACATGTTGCAGCATTTGCTGTTGATTCTGTTGAATTTGAGGATTTTGTTGTGGCTGCATTTGACCTTGATTTGGTTGTTGTATCTGATAAGGAGATTGGTACATCATAGGTTGATAAAAGTTTCTCTGAACAAAACCATTATTTGCTTGCGGTATAAAATTCAACGGATTTGGCTGTATTGGATTTGAAGGAATGTAACTTTGAGATGATTTAGGTATAGAATTGGATCTTTCATGACCTTGGTGCGTATGCTGAAGACCTTGAGAATCTTTGTTGTAATATTTTTGAGTTTCTGGTAATTGCTTATGTTTAGCTAGGTGTAAATGTAATTGTCTCGAAACTGAAGAGCCTCTTCTAGTTTTATTAATAGCACCATTAGAAATTTTATTTAAAAAGTCTTCTTTATAAGCCTCACTAATTTGCCATTTCATACCTTTCCCAGGTTCATTTGGTCTACGAGGAACTTTTTCAAAAGCTTTGTTTAAAGACAAATTATGTCTGATTGAATTTTGCCAACCAGTTTTCGAGTATTTATAATAAGCATAATGCGAGGAAATCCAATTATAAATTTCAGATAATGACATAACACCATCTTCGTTTGATAATATTGCTTGAGTGATCATGGTAGCGTAAGAATATGGAGGTTTAATATCTTTTGATTCCTCTTTCAGCAAATCTTGATCCAAATTATTTTGTAAAGAAGTAGCTGAAACTGCAGAAGTAGCTTGAGTTAAAGCTGATTTATCAAACATTTGAAATGATTTAATTGAATTTTGTTGCAATGAGCTATTATAATTACCATTATTATTCATAATATGATTATTGTTATTATTATGAATATTTTTAACATTATTGTATGGTTTCTTATTTAGATTTTGTTTGAATTTAGTTAAGCATTTATGCAACATATTTGGATGAATATCAGGAGGAGAATCGGGTAAAATAAACATCATTTGAGTACCACCAACATCCAAGATTGCTCCAGAATGTAATGCAGTTGCATGATTTGGACCTACTGGAACTTTATTACCATCAATTTTAGCTCCATTTCTACCTAAAACTTTCAATTGCCAACATCTCAAATCTAAATTATAAATAATTTGAGCATGTAATCGAGAAACAACTTTTGCTGGACCTAAATCGATATCAATATTGGAACCATTTTCAGTATTTCTTCCAATTTGAATGTTCAAAGATTTAACATAAAAAGTCCAATCATAACCCGCAATTTTAGCGTAAGCTTGAACTTCAGTTGCTAAATTCTTATCATTAGCAAAAGTTTCAGCAACATTGGTTATTTCTTGTGGTTGTTGCAAAGTCGAGATTATAGCGTTTACCAAGTCCTGGGGATCATCAAATTGAGGCAAATCTTCACTTTCAATCTCTGAACTTAACCTCTTTCTTGGGGTTGATTTCTCCATACTTCAAATCAGAATCAAAATAATAAAAATGAAATACCAAAACAAAACCAAATTAAACAATAATTCAAAAAAAATCCAATAAAATCCCAGCTTTTTAAAACTGATATCAGTTAAATCCACGTCTTTTTACCTTTGGGAATGCTTCTCCGCTCCCAAATACTCGACAAATAACCTGTTTCAAACCAGTTTTTATTATTAGTCCAATGGTTTATAAAACTATAAACATTGAGTGAAAATGGTAAACAAAAATTTTGGTCGTGCTTGGCAAAAAATCTCGGAGTCACGGCCACGCCCACATCGTGGTGGGAGACGCTGTAAATTAGTGGGAGATAAGCTGGGAGTGTGGGCGTAATGTTTGAGCGTCGTTGCAAACTTGGTACTAGAAGTAGTAGTAGTGGTAGTAGTAGTAGTAGTGATAGGTGGATTGGAAGGGTAAATGTAGTTAAGAATTTAAATAAACAAGGCAAAAAGTTGTATTTGTTTCTATAATAATGGTTGGTATACTTTTCGGGTTATGAAATGAGGAGTTGTGTAAGCCTATGGTGAGTTATCATTTTAATTTATTTATATAGGTTGACCAAAATTGTCTATGGAGTGATTAAGAAACGATAACTAAGTTATTTTAAAGAATTAGGTATATTACTTTGTAGAAATATCCGGATATAAAACTATTTGACTTTTGGTTTCACTTAAAAAGTAGATTGGACTAGTTTAATCAGAGCTTAATAGAAATCAAGTAAATCAAGATATTTTTAAACATTTTTAAAACTAAAACCTACATTCAATGGTTCACTGGTTCCAAATTTACAAATACATTGTACACTAACTAGTTTCACAGTTTTGTTCCACAAATCTGGTTTTATATGTTGTGTGTAATTTAAATTGCTACATAACATTTCAAATTATTAGCACTATGGCCAGTGTAGTACGCAACAGGATAATCATGCTAACACCAATGATTGACCATCCAATTCCCTTATTATTACATTAGGACAAAAGTGAGATACTGTTTGTCATGCGGTACTCCATTTCGATGAAATACTCCCTCTAGTGCCATTTCAATCAAATACTCGTTCTAATTCAGTTTCAATGTAATACTCCTTCTAGTGCCATTTCAATTAAATATTCCAATTTCAATGAAATATTGCTGTTAACCAAAATCTACTACTTCATCTAGTTTTCTTCATATATCTTGTGAAATTCCTTCTTCTAGCTTCTTTTTCACCATTTCACTATCCTCCAGTCCTATTTTCCGTTACTATATTATGCTTCTGTATCATGCCTTTCAATCTTAATGCCTTTGTATCATGCCTTTATATCATGCCTTTATATCATGCGTTTCAATCTTCATCCTTTGTATCATGCCTTTGTATCATGTCTGCAATCTTCATGTCTGCAGTCTTCATGCTTCCATTCTTCAATTTAATTTTATATTTAAAATTTTATTTATTTTTGAATTTATTTTTATAACAATAACAAACCGGCAATCGGAAGTAACATTCCTGGATGGAGACTTGCATATCCATTCGACGAAGTTAACGTATCTAGTATCTAATACCAATGAAGTTGAAAGCAGCTGTGTCACTGTTGGACTGATTTGAGTTGAAGTGCCAAGCTAAGATATGATATTCAATGAAAATACTGAGTCAAGTTTCACGGGTGTGAGCCCTCCAAAATAGCCAACATTATCAACAACTTTTGCTATTAATTGTTTACTTTGGTCTTCGTTAAAAATTGTTTCTGACTTTCAACATACATGATGACATGATGCACTATGACGACACAATTTTTCAGAACAATCTCTTACAATGACAAAGAACAATCGTTAAACTATGATAATACTAGCAGTTATTTCTGGTTGATTCAATTTCAATTCACTAGATTTGTAGCACTTGGTGTAACTTTTAATCTTTATTAGACTTTTTGGCGCCAATATATGTACGGAGTGCATGATTTCACTGTTGGGTCTTCAGTAGGAGCGCTAACATTTGTAAATCCAGTATCTAAGCCACTACACTTATGGGTGTAGCTGATAGATATTTGGGTCAACTTGTTGTAGTTTTGAAATTCCAAAACGAAAATATCACTTAAATTTTTAAAATTATTGATATCACTGAAATTTTGAAAATTTTTTGATATCACTGAAACTAAATTTAATTAGTAAATATCTCAATATCCCTTGAAAAATTGTATCAAAGAATTGTAAAATTAATAAATAAAAGAAAAAAAATATGTTTTTCTTTCATTTTGGAGTTACATACATTCAAAACTATGTTTGGTTTTAATGATGATTATTTCAAAAAAAAAAAAAATTGACTGGTATCTTGAATTTTTAGCTTCCTTTGTGTATTTCTATTCATTTTGGTTGTGGATATATTTAAGTCCAAAATCTTTTGTGGCGTTCACATTAATGTTGTTGAATTTTCAACTACGTTTATGAGCTCGCCTAATTCTGAGTAATTCTAGTATTTAGTATCTATTTCACAGTTAAGTCGGGGTGAATTAGTGTTTATCTTGATAGATTTATTATGACTATACCCTATGTCAAACCATACTATTTTTTTTCATAGACAATAGGTATAATAAATGATTTACCAGAAATATCAAACCCTCGCGCATCAGTAGTTTCCATTGTTATTACATCTACTTGTTCATCTTCTTCTTCTAACTGTTTCTTTTTCAATTCATCTTCATCGATAATATCAAATTCATCTTCTTTCTCTTCATATTCAATATTCTCTTCAATTTCAACAAAATCAGGAGCTAATGCACTCCATTTTTGAGGAAACTTAATTGACCAAAGATAAATCATTCCCAGATCTAAACCCGTCGATCCTATCGTACATCGGTTAAAGTTCCATTTGACATCGATTAATTCTTCATTACTACCTTCAAGAATTTTAACTAATGACCCCAATGAAGTTTCCCAAACATACAAATCATGGGATGATTGACCAAATGTTGAAGCGACAAGAAAATCTCCATTATGATTGAAGGTTACTGAGTTCCATTGTAATCGATTAACCACATCTTGATATTTATGCTCAACCTCAAATTCCCATAGTTGAGGATTTTTTATATTAATTAAATCAGGTAAATTTACTTGTCTAATAATTCTATCGGATGAATTGATTGCTAATTTCCTATCATTAGATGATATGACCAAGTTTTTAATGTTAGAACTAGCAATTTTAGTTGAATGTAGAAGGGTCTGTGTTTGACTATCAAATACATTAATCCAACCTTTAGACGTTCCTGTGAATATATAGTTACCATCATTGGTAAAACAAGTAACTAGCGTAACATGCTTATCTCGTTTTCTTTTCTTAACATTGATATCTTCTCCTGATAATGGAATAGTTGACAATTGTATTATTTTATTTTCATCACCAGTCATATCCACATAAACTGGTGAATCTTCGAGCAAAGATGCTGTAAAAATAAACGGATTTTTAGGATTCATGCTTGCAGACCATATTGGACCATCAAACTTCACTTGTCGTATCATAGCCAGATTTTGGTTGCCTTTATTAATATTGTTTAAATCCCATAATTTACATCGCCAATCCTGCGATGATGATAAGATGTATCGACCACATCGTGACCAATTCAAACTTGTAATTGGTCGAGTATGTGATTCGTCGTCTAAATGAGCTACAACGCTCCCGTTGCAAGTTAAATCGTATACCAATATTGATCCATCACTTAATCCTGACGCTAAATAATCACCTTTATAGTTAAATTGAATCACAACTGAATGACCATAATGATATGTACTGGTCAATGTCTCGGGATACTCCTTAGCCACTGCAAACGGATCCTGTAGTGCTAAATTCATCGAATTAACTTAGTAACACTATCGATTGGATTTTTCAGTTCTGATCGCATCAAGTTGGTTCTAGTTAGTTTTATGCCTTTGCTCAATTCACGGGTACGAAGCTTATGGAGGAGTCAAGAGTAGCTGTTTATGGTTTTTGATGACACTTTCATTGTGTTTTACTAGAAAAGTTGGTGGTTTATTTTGTTTTCACGGTGAAATTACGGTTTATCCATGATTTACCATACCAATCGAGGTCTGGTTGTACCAAGATGGTACAAATTGGCAAAGAATAGCTACTTATGATGGTTGCTGAGAGATTCATAGGATTTTCCATGTTAATAACTTGCTTGGAACTGAGAGAATTGTTGCTGAAATATCATGACCAAGTATCAAATCATAGAAGAGAGACATTACCTTGCGTCAATTCAACACCTAAGCTAAATTCGGGATATCATGGGGTATGCTTCAAACCAATTTGAAATAGCTGGTAGCATAGTTTCGATAATATCTTGAAACACATTCAAGATTAACTAAGTTGGGAATATGGTTACAATTGAAAATCGCAAACTCTAGTGACTCTTGCAATATTATTTAAGGTATCTAGCGAATGAGTCGATTTTAATGGTATATTATACGAGAACAAGGATGTATTCTTAGACCAGAAATGAGTTTTTGAAACAGTTACTAATATCCAAGTTTGAATCAACCAAAATTGAATATCACCAAGATTTGATATCACCAAGATTTAATGTCACCAAGATTTAATGTCACCAAGATTTAATGTCACCAAGACTTAATGTCACCAAGATTTAATTTCAGCAACATTGAATGTCACCAATATTGAATATCACCAAGAAAGTATCAAACAAGATTGAATATGGAAAACCAAGATGGATAATCCGAAATTTATCCGAGTTTTCGGTTCTATAACGTTTTTTATGAACTACAAGTGAATCTCTACAAGTGAATCTCTACAAATGAATCTCTACAAGTAGATCTTTGCAAGTCTTAGCGCTATCTACCATCTATGGATTCACTATCATCAACGCTTTTGTATGTATAGCTTTACTATTAGTGTCTATATAGAACGATAGTTTATATGCACTCTCCCACATTAACGAAATTTTGGCTGTAAAATTGATATTACACTAGACATCAGGTTAATTCAATTGTAATTGGAGTATATTTGGTTTAAATCGGGGTTATTGGGGTGCTCTTGGTTATATATTTGTTTATTTGTGAAAGTTTTTTCATTTTTTTTTGGTACAAATTCCCTCCACTACCCCTAGAGTTTACTTTGATTGGTAGATCCTGGGTTCCAATATAGGTTATATTAACTTGATTGAACTACTGGGTTGGTATAAACAAAGATTTGAATTGTGCAATATTGGAATATTAGCTGATAGATTTAGTTGTACCGTCAAATAAAGGTGGGTCAACCTATTTTATCAATTGAATTAAGTGAACTCCATCTTTACCTTAAGCTATTTGAGTTTTTGACTAATGTCGTTGTTTGATTTACCCACACGAGACTTGAATTCACCAATACCCAGCACAGCTTCTGATGCATCATCCAATTCGGTAATTCGAAAGCAGAAATTTGATGATAGATCTCAAACAAAAATTAGCTTGGAGTTGAAGTCTTACTTGCAAACAGGTAATACCGGAGTGAAACCTGGGACTGGTAATATATCTATATTATCGGCTATTAATTGGAGTGAATTCTCGAAAATTTCTGAAATAATTAATGCTAATAGTTTTATTCAAAAGTATGGTATTGTGAATTATGTTAAACCTTCATCCTTATGTATACTACTAGGTACAGATAAGGCTCATTTGATTGGTTTCAGTTATCAACAAAAGCTAGAGTTTATTCTTGCCTATGATTCACAACATGGCAATCTGGATTTACCTTCTGTTACTGCAGTATCATTTTCGGCTGATTCTACATATTTGGCAGTAGGTTATTCAAACGGTCAAATTAATATATGGGATTTATCAATCAAAATTAATCAAACTTCTGAAATTTTGTACACAATTTATCCTATTACATTAGTGGATAGATTTGCTGGAAATAAGCAAGGACATTTAAATGTACCAATAAATCATATTTGTTTTATTGGCGATAGCTATAGCCAACTAATATCTAGTGACATGTCTGGTTTAGTGTTTTATCATCATGCAATCAGTAAATTTTTTCAAAAATACGTAATTTCAGAGAAACTAATTGGAACTAATGATACAAATGCAAATAATTCTGATTTTGATATACTTGGTTGTGAGATTTTACCTTTAGGTACTTCTCATCAAATTACAGATCAAATAGGTATGATGGCACTTTTGACCTACAATTCCTTGGTTATAGTATCAGTCTTATCACTTAATAACCCTAGATCTTCTAATTTGAAGACTCATTACAAAGTTAGCAGATCAAAATTAGCTACGGAGGGTGAATCTCTTGGGACGCTTGATTGGTATCCATGTATGAAAATAGATGAAAAAAATGTAGAGAATGCAAGACTAGCATATTCGTGGAACAATGTTTTGACAATCATAGAAGTTGAAAACAATTCTTTACCTTCCAATTTGATTAAAGTCATTAATGATTTAAAGGACAAGGATAAAGGGTTAGCACCATTAGCTATTCGAAAAACTGCCCGATGGCTTACTATAAAACCCCAAGATACAATTGTGAGGACCAAATGGTTAACTTCAAGTATTTTGCTAGTGTTTGTACAAGAGGATAGTGATATTATCAACTATGTATTACATTATGAAAATAAAAAACTACATGTTATCTCCATAGATAGAGCTGTACCAGATGTACATCCAAATATTTTAAAATTATCATGTAATCATACTCGTGATATTACTGATACTAGAAACTTGCTTACTTGGGAAAACTCGATTCAAGTTTATAAGCAAAGAATATTTTTGATATCTGATTCGAAAATATACATTGGTCGACCGATAACTTGGGCCGATACTTTATTACTGCTTTTGAAAGATCATAAGTACTCCCAGGCTTTGGATGTTGCAAATGAGTATTATCATTTGACAGACATTGGAACCCTTGCTTTAATTGCATTGCCAAGTAATCATAAATCAAGAGAATCATTAATTAAACCATATTTAATATCAATCATGAAGGAGTCTATAGCCCCATTGTTAAGCCAAAATAAAATCTCCCAAAGCATCTATGTTAATAAATATTTGGATATAGTAGCTTATTTATCAGAATCAGGTGAGTTGACTTCACATTTGCAAGAAATATTAGAAGCTGTTTATGAATGTTCAGATGATAAATCAATTTTCTTTGAAGTTTTACAGCAGCATGTTTTGTCAAATTCAATAACATCACTCCCTCCTACTGTATTGAAAAGTTTAGTTGAAACGTACGTTCTAAATGATAAAGGTGACTTATTGACTGAAATTTTGTGTATTTTGGACTTAAAAAGTTTAGATATTGATTTGACTGTTCAATTATGTAAAAAATACAAACTAAGAGACTGTTTGATATATATTTGGAATGAGTTGTTCAATGATTATTCTACGCCATTGAAGGAGTTTATTCAGGACATACTGGAGGGCTCTATTACTGAAGAAGATGCTTTAAAAGTATATGCATATATGTCATATATTTTGACTGGTAGACAATATCCAACAGATCAATTTATTGATTACAACAAACTTGAATATGCAAAATCTTCGGTGTGTGACATTTTGTTCAGTGATCATTTGTTAAGTTCATGCGACGGTTATTTGTATATTAATGATTCATATACAATATTTCCGTATTTGTATTTATTCTTACGTTTGAATTCATTTGAAATGGTGTCTACATTGAACGAATTTTTTGAAGATTCATATCTTAATCAAAGTGATGATTCCAAAGATAAAAAAATTAGTCGACAATATATTGTTGAAGCATTATTGGATATTTATGAGGCAGAGAAAATAAACTTTAGTGATTTTGATCGAATTCAATTGTCAATCTTTATTGCCAGAAATTATTCAAAATACTCTCAATTTTTAAGATTAAGTGAATCTGTTTTGAGCATGATAATTGAGACATTATGCAACAACACTGACCAATCTATCAATAGTGATTGTGAATTGGCACTTCAAAGTATATTACCATTTTATGAAACCGAGAATGAGGAGTATTTGATAGAGAGATTGACAGTTGCTAACTATTTTGATGTATTGATGAATTTGTATCGGTCTAATCGAAAGTATGGAAAAGTATTAGAAATTTGGTTAACACAAAGAAAATTTGATCAAGAGAAAGAATATGAAAACATATCGTCAATTTTAGAGAATGCATTTCAATTGACATATAGTCCTTTAGAAACTTTAAAATTAGTCACAGTTATTAAGCAGAATTTCAAAAAGTTGATTGAAATTGATTTGGAGAGTTTTATTGATTTGATTCACAAATATGCTCCCGAATTACATTCACAGGTGTTAAATATAAGTGATGAAAAACTAGAGTATCGATATTTAAATATTTTATTTGGACGAAATTTCAAAAATATAGATAATTTTAATGGATTGTTGGAGAGATATATTCAATTGTCATGTTATTATCAACGGAATCAAGTACATGAGATTGTTGATAACTGGAAAGAAGTTATTATTTCTTTCGATTCTTTGAACAAAATTTATGAAGCATTGAAAGGTTCGAATCTAATCGATAGCTTATCATTAATTTTGATAGCGAAAAACATGCATGAAGATGCATTAATCGAGATAATTGACTATATGGAAAAATTAGCCGATACTAAAGACAAAGAAGATGAATTTATGAAGTATTTGAGTTATGCTATGAAATGTTGTGAACAATCACCAATGGAAAAAAGTCTGGAAAAAGATGAGTTAAATGTTAATGAAAAACTATGGTTAAAATTAATCAATAAATTGGTAATTATGGCTAATGAAAAGAACAACAAAGATTATTTGAATAAATCAATTCATGACTGTTTCAGAAGAATAAGTGATGTAAAATTAAATCCGAAGATTGCTGAAAAAAATCAAGAACAATCGTTTTTGATTATCTTCAATGAATTTCTTGGTGATTTGTCGAATGAATCACAATTAGCCACATTATCAAGTATAAGAGGAATATTACATGAAGTATTTGTATCATATGCATATGAATCAGAAATGCTTGAAATTTGTTCAAAAATGTTAAATGAAGCTACTTTGAATCATATGAATATAATTAAATCTCAAAATTTACGAGGCTGGAATTTTAAGTCAAAAAAATGTGCTTCATGCAGTAAAATGTTATGGGGGTCAGATATTATTGATGATCATTATTTGGCATGGGAATCAAAGCAACGACTTATAATCTTGCCTGATTCAAATGTCAATAAAATTAATCAAAATTTTCATTATTGTCAATTAATTTTATTCAAGTGTAAACATGGTTATCATTCAACTTGTTTACAAAATTTAAATGGAGGTAATTTGAATAATGCTCAATGCATTGTCTGCTGCGGCTAATTAACTTTCACGAAACTTGAAAACCCTTCTATCGTCCCTTATTCAAGTTTTGATTATTTGATTTGATATATAATTTTTCCCTTTTGGGACTAATTGTAAATAATCTAAATTTAGAAGTACTGCACAGATTTTTTTCAAATTTGATTTTGATCTTCTTAAAACAACTTTGAAACGTTAAGTTAATTAGTTGTTTTTTCAGTCGTAAGAACAGCTTGTTACTTTTTGGGTTTTTATAATATCTATTTTGGTGGTTTCCTATTTCTGGTTTTTTTTTTTGGGTTCTTTTCCTTAAAGTTTGGTGGTTTTGAAGAAAAATTTTTAACGTATAATAATTTATAACCATGAGTGATCCGTTTGGTAATTTCAGTGATGATGATGATTTATTTGATGATTCACTGCCATCTAGAGCTCAGCAACCAAAAACAAACCCAGTATTTGATCAAGGCAGACGGTCTCAAACTAATTCTAGAAGAGCTAGTACTATTGTAACTAATTCTTATGGTATTGGTCAACAACCTGGACAAACTGGAGCTCCAAGAGGATATCCAAGAGCTGGTAGTATGGGTGGAAATTATTCGACTACGTCATTTAGTCATTCCATCCCCCAGGGTTCCCAATATTCGTCTCCTTTACCTTTAGGTCAACAAGTACCAATGCCAGGGGTTCCACCTTATCAACCAGGCACAACAAGATACTCAACCATGGGGGCAGATTCAGAGTATTATAGACCATCACCAGGTTCCCATCATAATTCAATAGTAAATGCTTCCAGATCTAAGGGAGTTACATTTAAAGAATCAGAACCTGAATTTCCTGCTAGTGCTTATTCGCCTAGAAAACAAACATTACTAGATGACGTGAATCAATATGAGTTAGAACGATTTGAAACGTTTGATACCCACGGAAACCCCAATCCAAATTTACGACAAAGCTACTTAAGACCATATTCTTCATTGATGACATTCACAGGTGAAGACTATATGATAAACCCTTTGGAAGATGCCGATGATGACGATGATATAGATCCTTTCGGTGATGATGATTCCTTGTTTTCAGAAACGGGTGAAGAAATTGTTCGCCGAGGTACAACAATTAAACGTTCAGGAACTTTAAATAGAAGAGGTACTGTAAGATCGAGAAAAGATGGGACTTATTTTCACGATGAAGATGATTTTAAACCAAGGTTAAATTATACTAAAACTATCAAAAAGGCTAGATTAGTCAATGGTAATTATATTATTGATGCCCCAGTTCCAAAAGCATTATTGGATACATTTGGTAAAAAAATTAATGATGGGGGCCGTGAAATGTCATTTTTGAGATACTCTGCAATTACATGTGGTCCATCAAATTTTATGAAACAGAATTATAATCTTCGTCAAGATTTATACTCACCACCCAGGGAAACAGAAATTCTAGTTTGTATTACCATGTATAATGAAGATGAGCTTTTGCTTGGTAAGACATTATTAGGTGTTTTTGAAAATATTAAAAACTTAACTAAAAGAGCTGATCCAGTTTGGGGTGAAGATTCTTGGAAAAAAATTGTTATCTGTATCGTTAGTGATGGTCGTATGGAATTAAATAAAAGAACAGAAACTTTATTAAGTGCTTTAGGTTTGTTTCAAGATGGATATGCTAAATCCAAGATCAATAGTAAAACCGTCAAGACACATCTATATGAGTATACCACAACTGTTGGAATCGATGCAGTTAATGATCGAGTTCATTTTTGTAATAACTCCACTCCAGTCCAAATGATGTTTTGTTTAAAAGAAAAGAATGGTCGTAAAATTAATTCTCATAGATGGTGTTTTCAAGCTTTTGCTCCGATAATCAATCCTAGAGTAGTTATGTTATTAGATTGTGGTACCAAACCAGCAAAAGATGCATTTTATTATTTATGGAGATCTTTTAGAGATCCTAGAGTAGCTGGTGCATGTGGAGAAATGAGAGCAGCGCTAGGTCATAATAAACAATTACTCGCAAATCCATTAGTTGCAGCACAAAATTTTGAATATAAAATTTCCAATATTTTGGACAAACCGATGGAATCAGTCTTTGGTTTCATCTCTGTGTTACCCGGTGCTTTTTCAGCTTATAGATGGGAGGCATTATTGAATGTTGATGGTAAAGGACCATTGGAGAAATATTTCAAAGGGGAGTTTTTACATTCCGCTACTCAAATTAACTCTAAAAAAGTTAAAGTTGAACATGAAACCATTCCGTTGTCAGATCCTGTAATTGAAGGCATGTTGGATCCATTACCACGTATTGAAGATGACGAAGAGGATGAAGATGATGAGAGAGAAATTAAAGAGCGAAACTTTCATGAGGCGGGAATTTTCACATCCAATATGTATTTAGCAGAGGATAGAATTTTATGTTTTGAACTAGTGGCCAAAAAGGACAAAAATTATGTATTGAAGTATGTTAACGAAGCAAAAGCTGAGACTGATGTTCCCGAAACTATTGATGATTTTATTTTACAAAGAAGAAGATGGTTAAATGGGTCATTGTTTGCTGCCGCATATGCTGTGTTTCATTGGACTAAGATTTGGAAATCCGAACATTCATTAATGAGAAAGTTATGGTTGCAATTGGAGTTTTATTATCAATTAATTACTATAACGGTTTCTTGGTTTTCCGTAGCTTGTTTCTTTTTAGTTTTCAGAATTTTAACTGCCAATTTAGGTTCATCAGAAATGCATTTTGCCCCAGGAAAATATCTTTCGGTTATATTTCTATGGTTGTATGCTGGGTCAGTTGTATGTACATTTGTGTTGGCATTTGGTAATACTCCTAGAGGTACCAAAAAGTTTTATCAAGTGATTTCAGTATTTTTTGCAGTTATGATGGTATATATGATGTTTGCTGCTATATATTTAGCGGTAAAAACGGTTACTTCATTATTGGCTGATCATAAGACTGATTTTACTGTTTTAATGGTGTTCACTAATCGAAAATTTCGAGATTTAGTAGTATCGATGGTATCAACCTATATATTATATTTTGTGGGAGCATTCTTATACGGAGAACCAAGTTTCATGTTTACATCATTTGTGCAATATGTTTTATTATCTCCAACATATGTTAATGTGTTGAACATTTATGCTTTTGCCAACATTCATGATGTATCATGGGGGAACAGAGATGTGGCACAAGCCAAAGATTTAGGAGCTGCAAAATCGACTGGGGCTGATAAAGATGAATTAGTTATGATTGTGCCTGGGGTTAGTGATGAATTAGATGAGTCTTACTTGAATAATCTTGAGTCATTAAGATCACCACCACAAGTGTTAGAACCAATCATCAATAAGAAAAAGAAGGATGATGCTTATTATGCATTTATCAGATCTATGACTGTATTAGTGTGGATGTTGACCAATGCTATTTTGGTTTGTATTGTGTTGGAAGCTATGGGAATTGATCAGTTAACCGGACACTCAGCGTTAAATCTTGATGGATCAATTGGGGGGAATTCACAAACGTTCTTAACAATTATTTTATGGATTGTAGCTGGTTTAGCGTGTTTCAGATTTATTGGATGTGTATTATACTTGATTATCAAATCCACTAGACCAATCAAGTGGAAATTAATTGCTAGGAAACAGAGAAAACAAGCTTCAAGTGGATAAATAAACAATGCTTAATGAATCAAGCAAAATCGGCTGAAAACAATCTTCAATTCAACATATACCCCCCCTGTTGACACTTGGTAGACTATAACTACATAGGAACAAGTTAAACTATAACTACATAGGAACAAGTTAGACTATAATTATATATTTAGGTAACTATATCATATAAATTATTTTTGAAAAATTATAAATTACCCAATATTTTCAATTTGCCATCGACTATCAAAAATTACCACTTCCCCTCAAATCTAACTCTTAGTAAGACTAACTGTTTGTAAGGCTAACTCTTTGTAAGGCTAACTCTATGTAAGGCTAACCTTGTGGATAATTACTATGGTAAACAAGTATTACGTTATTCAAATCGGCTTTTACCTCAAAGTAGATCTCGCATCGGTCAAATATTCCAAAACCAGTAATCCCGGCTTATGTAATCAAAAAATTAAGACTCATAACATTTTCCTTCAGTTTTGAAACTAAGTTTGAAGGTATTCATTTCGGTAGATACGGAATTGATTTGTTCACGGAGTTAAGCCTGATGATGATCAGTGATGAAATAATATGCCACAACGTGAATATTGTGAAAGTTGATTACATATCAATTGTGTCAATTATTGGAGATTAGGGATGGTGGCAATAACTAAAGACTAAATAGTTTATTACCAGCAATATACAATCATTACAATACCACGATTAGCAAAAATCATATTTATAATTAGTTGTACTATATACTAATAATATAATTGTTAATATTGACTATTTATCCTATAAGAGGTTTATATCTAAAGTAATGTTTTGTATAATTAAATTTCATAACAATAAATATTTACTTATTTCATTTACCACGATTATGTAATCCGATGATATAATTAAGCACACGGCTAAAATGTAGCAATTTTCCTAAATTAGTAAATCCGAAATACGTAGGCAAAACAATCTTACTAACAATCTATCAACAAGATCAGAGTCTATATTTAGTATCAGTAAATGTATATAAATATACGTATCATAAGCATTAAATCGTCTCATTTTTATATTTTCATTATCAAGATTCAATAACAATCGTTGTATAATGTCAAGGTTTGTTAGAGATAGTTTTTGGGGAAGACTTGCATACCATGTTTCTGGACATCGAGTATTCAATTATAAAGAAGAACAGAAAGATTATATTGTACCAGATAAGTACTTAACTGATTTTAATTCACCTAAGCGGGAAACAGTTTTACTTGATTCTCCTAGTAGTTCAATTAAAAATAAAGAAGATCAAGATCAAGATCAGCATCAACAAGATAACGGATCAATTCACTCTTCTTCTTCTTCTTCCACTCCATCTTCTGATGTAATTATGGTTGATTGGGATGGAGATGATGATCCTGATAATCCATATAATTGGCCATTAAAATATAAGATAATATTCATGTGCCAAATTGGATTCTTAACTACTAGTGTTTATTTAGGTTCTGCTATTTATACTCCAGCTATTCAAGAAATAAGAGATGCTTTAGGAGTTAGTCAAGTGGTTGCTATGTTACCTTTAACATTTTTTGTCGTTGGTTATGGGATTGGTCCAATGGTATTTTCTCCATTATCAGAAAATGCTATCTTTGGTAGAACATCAATTTATTTAACAACTTTATTTATCTTTGCAATTTTACAAATTCCAACTGCTTTAGTTAATAATATGGCTGGTTTATGTGTTTTAAGATTCATTTCTGGATTTTTTGCTAGTCCAAGTTTAGCTACTGGTGGTGCCTCTATCGCTGATGTGATTAATATTCCTTATCTTCCAGTTGGTATTGCTATTTGGGCCATAGGTGCTACTATGGGTCCTTCTTTAGGTCCAATAATTGGGGCCGCTGTATCCATTTCTGGTACTTGGAGATGGACTTTTGGATTTATGGGGGTTATTTCTGGGTTTTCATTCTTAATTAATGGGTTTTTCTTACCAGAAACTTATAGTAAAACTTTATTAAGAAGAAAAGCTCAGAGATTAAGAGCTTTAACTGGTAATGATAAAATAAAATCACAAGGGGAAATTGAAAATGATTCTTTAACAAGAAATGAAATCATTATTGAAACTTTATGGAGACCAATTCAAATTTCAATTATTGAACCAGTGGTATTACTTATTAATGTTTATATTGCTTTGATTTATTCTATTATGTATCTTTGGTTTGAAGCTTTCCCAATAGTTTTTTATGATACTTATCATTTCACTTCTGTTACTGTGGGAGCAGCATATTTCAGTATATTGGTTGGTATTGGTATTGGTGCAATCTTTTATATTTCAATTATTAGAAAAATTTTTACTATTCCAATGTTGAAAGGGGAGCCAATTGTTGCAGAAGTTTTCATTCCTATGGCTATTGTTGGTTCAATTGCTATGCCAATTGGAATTTTCATATTTGCCTGGGCTTCAAGTCCAACTACTCATTGGATTGGTCCTATGTTTGGAGCAGCTATTTTTGCTACTGGTGCATTCATTATCTTTCAAACATTATTCAATTATATGTCAATGTCATTTAGTCCAATATATTTGGCAAGTGTTTTTGCAAGTAATTGTTTATGGAGATCAGTTATTGCTTCAGTATTTCCATTATTTGCCAATTACTTATTTGAAAACACTGGTTCAGAAAAATTTCCAGTTGGTTGGGGTTCATCAATTTTGGGCTTTATTACAGTAGGTATGATTGCAATTCCAGTCTTATTTTACTTAAATGGTCCTAAATTAAGAGCAAGATCTAAATTTGCTGCTCATTGGTAATTTTTATTCGTGTTAGATTCTACATAATAAAGGTTTGGTTTTTAATTTTAAAGGTATCTGGGTTTCTTGTTTAGTATTCTCGATTCATATTCACGTACATAGTTAATACAATTTTTTATTAGAATCACCTGTATAATTGATATTCGATTAAAAATCTGTTCTACCTATGTGAACTCTCATGTTTCATTTTGAGAACAAAAGTTGGGACTTCGAATCTCGACAGTCACGAAAATGACAACCTTCAATTGAAAACACATACCTGCAGTATAGGTACTATTAGAAGTTAAAGACTACAATGGTTTACAATTTTAGTACAGTTTGATTTTTTAAGGACGTGTAGCATGGTTTTCAATTATTGAAAAAATTTGTACTTTCGAGGTTACACCTTAAAATCTATTCTTTCAAAGTATACATTCTGGTTGGTTTCAGCAAAGCCAAAACAGATACCAGATTTTTTTCTATTGCTTTAGACAGATATAGAAATAAATTGCTAATTTACAGATATAATTCAGTAAATCAAAATTTTGCAAAATTTTTCAAAAATAGGTAAATGTAAATGTAGGTACAGTTTCTACTCTCAGTAGAAATTTGACAATTATATAAACTGAGGTGTAATCAGATTCAATTAGAGTAAGAAGTACAGGTTTTATCTAGTGAAAGGTACTCAATTCAGAAATCATAACCGCAAATGAATATTATCAAATCAGGTTATGAATATATATTTAAAATTTACATGTTTGAAAAAGATGAAATGATTTTAAATATAGTAATATTGCTTAGCATTAACATTATTATATGGTTCACTTTATGTAGCAGTAAAATAAATATCTATGGTTCTAAAGTATACTTTATGTAGCAGTAAAATAAATTGCTATGGTTTAAGGTACACTTTGTCTAGCATTAAACTTTAAATCTCAATGTCGGTTTAACATAATTTGGTAAGAAGAGCTAAAATTGAATTGGATTTATAATGATATGATGTTATTGTTAACCGTTTAAGATTTTGACACCACCATTCTTGGTAATCATAATATATGTTTTTTATTAGATGTTCAAGAATGATTTCTAACCTGTGAATGAAATTTTTATCGGCCGTTGCTAGCCGGTTGCGGACTTATGCCTGATAATTATTTCCGATAATTTTATGTCCGTCGGTCGAGAGTTTTGCTCTGGGTTGCGATGGATACGACGGTCAATTAAAATATACGTTGGAGGTAGTACCTAAAGGCGAAATCGGAGAACCCATAGAGTTTGTAATAGTAAGTATGATTTACATAGATTTATATGGCACAATTGAAACAACTACAATTGCTATCAGTGAAACTTGAAAGAAAAAAAAAAAAATATCGATACTTGGTTACATCAATACATTACTTAGAATAGTCACAAATGGGCCTAAAACAAGTAAAAATATTTGATGTCAAAAACTTTAGAGTCGACTGACTAGGATAATAATGTCCATAAATAATAATTTTCAAGTAAACAGGAAATAGACGATTTAATACAAGAGAAAATTTTGCTTGATAATGCTTGTACTATCCCCGTGTCTGATTGGTTGTTAAAAAATGGCTCAAACAAAAAAAAAAAAAAAGTTGATAACAAAGTGTAAACAGGATTGGACAATCGGTAGATGATCGGTTGTATAACTTATTTTGACATAAAATATATTAACAATTTTTGAACAAACGTAGTGAGAAATAAGCAAACATTGTAACTAGTAAAACCATGATTTCAACTAGTAATCATGAGAAATGAAAAAATATACATACATATATGAATACATACAAAATGTATATATATATATATGTAAAAATATATTAATTTGTAAATATTAATTTGTAAATATATATATATATATATATATATATAAACATTTATATATATGTATATATATATGTATGTATATATATATGTATATATATGTGTGTATATGGTAAATTTACGGTAAATATGGGACTACAGTTTGAAGGTTTTTATTGCATTGTTAGCAAGTAACATGACATCAAAGAGGTACCCCCAGTAACAGCGGAATGCCTTAAATGCCTTCATGTCGAAGTCAATGCCAACAGGTGGAACAAAAAAAACAATTGCTGATAAAATTTTCAGACTTGAGATGGGATGAGATGTTGGACCAATTACAAACGATTTTATTAATTGATGGTGAGATAATGTAAGAGGGGGAAATATGTAAAATGCTAAAAACGAACAACCGTTAATGTATCCAAGAACATTGTGTCTCCGGGGTGGGGAGGAGAAAGATGGTCAGCGGGAGTTACAAGAAAACAAATATCAAAAGGCAGTTGAGAGAGGGAAGTCAAAAAAAAAAAAAAAAAAAAAAAAAAAAAAAAAAAAAAAAAAAAAAAAAAAAAAAAAAAAAAAAAAAAAAAAAAAAAAA